>JAGKTI010018200.1:0-17884 GCA_018397915.1 Birgus latro | reverse complement strand
CGACGCTAACACTCACCGCCGACATTCAATGCATGCTAGGGCTGTATCACAAAAGGACTGGTGTATTGGTATTAGCGGGGGTATTTTTACAACATGTCGGCGGGTTTTCTGGTAGATCAGTTAAGTCTGTATTATGAAATTCAAATCCTGAAACTGCTCCCTGTCCCAGCCGGGATTCGAACTTGGATCCATTAGGACTGCAGACCGCCTCTCTACCGATTCAGCCACCGCCTCCCTCTGAAAAGTGACCTGAAATAATATGACGAAGTTGAAATGGGTGTCATGAACCTAACTTGATGTGGAGTGGACTTAACTGATCCTGAATGGCCCTTACCGGACCTAACATATTTGTTTCACATTAATGGATGTTTAGGAACTTACTAAGGAATGAAAAGAAAGCAAACAGCAGCAAACCTGTGGGTCCTTTCTAGGCTGTTAGTTATAGATTAAAATACAACTTACGTAACTAGTCTGAGGGTCGAAGACAGAGATTGAAAAGCTGGTAATCTCCCTCACATCAGCCAAATCCACCTTCTGAAGCCGGGAGGAAGGTATGACGACCACTGTGTAGTATAGAAAAACTGTCGTGGAATTTTTTAAGAAAGGATTATTGGAAACCTTTTTTTATACTAATTTACCATGTATGGAAATAAAGTACCTTTTACTACTTACCGATGATCCGCTGTTGCTTCATTTACGTGATCTGGATGAGAGAAAAACATCATTTAGACTGCTGTTTTTATTATTCAGCTGAGGACGTCCTTAGCTGAGGATTATCAGCTTATGTCTGTTTGTGTGTGTGTGTGTGTGTGTGTGTGTGTGTGTGTGTGTGTGAGAGAGAGAGAGAGAGGGGGGGGCAGACGGGCTCACTCAGAGGGGGGGGGGGGGGGTTTTTTCTTCACCATAATAATATGTCAGTAAAGCTGCCACATCCCAGACAACCAACGCTCTAGTCACAGGGGAGGGCCGGGTAGCACTGTCTACTCTGAAATATGCCTGGAAACCTCAACCCTAGGAAGGATTACCCCCGAACCTCCCCAGAAGTGTTAGTTTAAGATCACTCCATAACCAGGCTTGACTGCACATTGGCCATTACAGTTTCACAATCCTTACTATGCCTCTGTCCGCAAGGCAACCGTTAACTAATACTCTTGTACACACCTACGGTACCTGCCCAACTGCCCACACATCCGTTTATACAGTACTTACCTACCTAACTACCTGCACACTATACAGTACTTACCTATGTACCTACACATTCCCCAGTGGAGTACTTACTTATGCACCTATACATCCTTCTGTACAACACTGTACTTAACTGCCTACCTACCTACCTACACATCTTTATATACTTTAATCTGCTTACCTGCGTATCTCCCAATACAGAGCTTTCCTACATATCTACACATTCCTTTATACAGTACTTTTCTACTTTCCTGCGTGCACATGAACCTGTACTTAACCTATACATATCCACCTATATCTACCTATCTACCAACACATCTCCCTATACCATACTTTCATGTACATCAGTCAATAATTAACCTACACTCCTAAATACAGTATTGACCTATACATACCTACCTACATACACATCCTCCATACCTTTACCTGGCTACATACCTACCTAAGAGTACCCCTCCATTTCTGTATATCTAGCTACACACACATCCTCCTATCCGGTACTTACTTACCTACCTACCTACATATCTATCTATATTTAGCCTACCTAATATTTAACCTTCCAGTAGGTTCGAATCTTCACTTCTGTATGTCAAAGTGGGGGATCACAGTACTATCATGAAGCGACTTTCTTACGCTCATAATCACTCTCCTGTTCACTGCTTTCAGAGAACCAGTAACTTTTCATCACTGCTGTACGCTTCTAAGCCATTCATCCTTTAAAATTCCACCATTTCTTATCACACTACCTAAATAGTTAAATGCACTCCCAGTCTCCATTTTCTAACCATCCAGCCTAACTTTGCATTTTGTGACTTCACTTCTCTCAAAGATCATGTTTGTTCTCTTCTATGCATTCACTATCAGATTCTTTTTCCTACATACACTCCACAAGCTCATTCACCACATACAACAAATTTCAGATTCTCACGGAAGTAGAGGAAGAGCCCCACGAGGCGCGGGTTGTGGGGGACTCCATCATCCGTGGTCAGTTGGTGGAATTTTACGGCAGGGCACCCTCTAAACGAAAGCGTTTTTGTATTCCAGGTGCAGGAGTAGACGACGTAACGGAGGCTGTGGAAGATGTTTTTGAGAACGCGGAAAATGACAGCCTTGTTATCATTCATTCAGGTACAAGTGATATCATGCAAACCCGATCGGAGGAGCTGATGGAGAAGTACAGAAAGATGATCCGACGCTACAAGGAGAAAACTAAGCATATTTTAATTTCAGGCATACTCCCAAGGATTAATGCAGGGAATGCCTTCTTCAGCAGAGCATTTAGTATAAATAACAGAGTCAAGACACTTGCGTACAGGAAGGAGTAGAGTTCATCGACACGTGGAACCAGTTCTACGAGCAGCGAACACTATTTGCGAATGATGGACTGCACTTGAATGCTGTTGGTTCTGCACGTCTCGGTCGTTTGCTTAGTGATGCCGTAAGTTTTTTCTGGAGAAAAAACAGACATCACGGGAGGCAAACGTAGATGTCATACTGCCCGACAAATCAGTATGTAATGGAAGCTCCTCACATTGGAAAAGAAAACATATTAAAGCTATTCTTGTTAATGCGCGCAGTCTACGTAATAAATTTTCTGATTTAGAGGCCCTTGTCTTTACCGACGATTATGATGTAATTGGTATAACAGAATCGTGGCTAGATACTGAACAGAGAGATTTTCTAGCAGAATTTAATTTACCAGGCTATCATATTTTCAGTAGCGAAAGGAAGAATCGAACAGGGGGCGGTGTGTTGTTATACATCAAATCAGGATTTCATCCAGTCGAAATTACCAAGCCATGTATTGAAAACATTGACACTATTTACATTCATCTAAGAAATGAATCTTGTCATAAAATCACCATTGGGGTAATTTATCGTCCACCCGGTAAGCCACTCAACATCGATAGCGAAATCTACAATCAAATTGCCGAAATATCTTGTACACAAAGCACGGTAATATTTGGTGATTTTAATTTACCAGTTCCAAAATGGGGAGAAGCCCTATCCTCACACACAGGGTTAGGCCTGTATACAAACTTGCAGGAAAGTTCTTTATATCAATTTGTAAATTATCCGACACGTGGATCTAACATCCTAGATCTCGTCTTAGCCACATCAGAAAATGTAGTGAGTAACGTAATTGTAGGAGAAGAATTTAGTACAAGTGATCATCGCATAGTTGCATTCAACATTAAATTCTGTGAAGACAGTGTCAGGGCCAGTTGTGAGAAAGTGCCTGACTTTAAGAGAGCAAATTTTATGAAATTAAAGGCAATTATAGGTGCAGGCGACTGGCATCCCATTGTCCAAACTTTAGATATCAATGATGCTTGGAATTTTTTTACGGAAACTCTCAACAGTGCTGTCAGGTTATGCATTCCAATGCGCAAGAGAAGGCCTGCCAAAAATTCTAAACCCAAATGGTGGAACTCCGACATTAAACATTGTCTGAAAGCTAAAAATCTTGCACATGAAAACTATAATACCACAAAGAGTCAAAGTTATAAAAATGATTACAATGCCCTTCGACGAAAAGCCAAAAAATTAAATTAAATGCAGTAAGAAAAACCTTGAGGCACATATTGCAAGTATCAGTAAATCAAATCCCAAAGAATTTTTCAGTTACATAAGCAAAAAGGTAATAACTCCAACAATCGGTCCCTTGATCACAGATAACGGAGAGCACACTGATGATGAAACTATGATGGCGAAAATTCTTAATACGTTCTTCGCGCCAGTATTTACAACAGAAAATATACATACGATTCCCGCTGTTTCCCCTATTCCTATAGAAGAGGGCAACATAATTATTGACATCACAGTTAGCGATCGCGACGTGCTGCTTGCAATAAACAAATTAAAAGAGAATAAAACATCAGGACCAGACAAAATATCTCCACATGTATTGAAGGAACTACAGAATGAAATATCAAAGCCTTTGTCTGAACTTTTCAACTTATCACTTAAGAGCAATAAGGTGCCACATGAATGGAAGCATGCCAGCGTAACCCCAATATTCAAAAAGGGCAACAGAGCCCAACCAGAAAACTACCGCCCAATTAGTTTAACATCGGTGGTTTGCAAATTGCTCGAAACTATTATCAGAGACAAGTTTGTGAAACACTTAGAAACAAACAATCTCATCAAAGATTCGCAACATGGTTTTCGTAATAATCGCTCTTGCCTCACGAATCTGCTGGACTTTTTCAATGATATACTGAATATGTATGATGAGACTAAATCTGTTGATGTGGTCTACCTAGATTTTCAAAAGGCCTTTGACAAAGTTCCACACAAAAGACTCCTTCAGAAGCTAAAGGCACGTGGTTTCAGCGGCAATGTTCTTGGTTGGGTTGAATATTGGCTCTCTGGACGAAAGCAAAGAGTTGTAATTAATGGAAAAGAGTCAGACTGGATAAACGTTACAAGTGGAGTGCCACAGGGTTCCGTGTTATTAATGGAAAAGAGTCAGACTGGATAAACGTTACAAGTGGAGTGCCACAGGGTTCCGTGTTAGGTCCTATTCTTTTCTTAATATATGTAAATGATATTGACGAAGGACTGTGTTGTAAGATTTCAAAGTTTGCTGATGATACTAAAATAGGTAACAGAGCAGATACAGTACTGCAAAGGCAAGCAATTCAGAGAGATCTTGATCAACTGTTTAACTGGGCCCAAGTTTGGCAAATGGATTTTAATATTAATAAATGCAAAGTACTAAACATTGGCAGTAAAAATGTAAGGGCTAGTTATAGCATGAATAATGTCCAACTTGATAGGGTAAACCACGAAAAAGACTTAGGAGTTATAAGAACAGACGATTTGAAACCAAGCAAACAATGTACAGAAGCAGTGAAAAAGGCCAACAAATTGATTGGATTCATAGGATGAGCATTTGAATATAAGTCCGATGATATCATTCTCACTTTGTATAATTCCTTAGTACGCCCGCACTTGGAGTACTGCGTTCAGTTTTGGTCACCATATTATAAAAAGGATATGGAAAAGCTTGAAAGAGTGCAGCGAAGGATGACAAAAATGATACCTAGATTGAGAAATAAACCATACGAGGAACGTTTAGAAGCCTTGAATCTCTTTACCTTAACTAAACGAAGGATACGAGGAGATTTAATTCAAGTATTCAGAATATTCAAAGGACAAGATAACATGGCTGTCAATAAATACTTCACAGTTGATCACTCGAATTATACTAGAGGCAATGGGCATAAAATAATTGGCAAACGATTCCACTCACATGAAGCTAAGCATTTCTTCTTCAATAGAGCTGTAAATATATGGAATAAATTGCCCTCCAATGCAGTAAATTGTAATACAGTACTAACCTTTAAAGGTCGCCTGGATAAATATTTGTTGCCTAACCCCCAGCTTACTATGTTTACTCCTGAATAAAACACTTGTATAAATTTTTATTCTATTCTACTCTTTTAGAGCCTGGATCAGTTTACTAAATGCAAATATATGCACGGTGATAATTTAAGTTTCTTCCCGCAGAGCCCAACTGAGACCATGGGATCACTATATTTACGTGTATCTGTAACTTTTGAATTCCTGCAGAGTCCAACTGAGACCACGGGATTATTAGCTATATTCACGTGTATCTGTTTCTTTTGGATTCCCGCAGAGTCCAGCTGTGACCACGGGATTACTGTATTCACGTTGTTATGTCTACAGAGTCTCATCGTCCGCAGACGCCCCGTCAACTCAGTGTACCCATACATAGTGCCATGAGTTATTTATTTATTCGATTATTCATTGTACTTTACTACTTTCTCTTTCAGGTTATTCATACTGGTAGCTTATAGATAATGTATTATATAATGTAGCTTTTCCTTTTCAATCTTTCCTATGAAATTTCCATGTCAGTTTTTCCATGCTGCATGGTGGTCTTTCTCACTTTTTCTTGCCAGTTTTGGTTGGAGGGTTTGGAGGTGGGGGGAGCCTTCTTGCTTTACTATGCTTATCCTTCAGCATGTAGAGTTAGATCTTGTAGTCATAGTCTACTCTGTAACAAACAGCCTCGAAAGGACCATAAGGTCTGTTGCTGTTTGCTCTCCTATGTACTCCTAGTACCAAGACTTGCAGCTTCCATTCATTTCCATTTAACCATACAGTATTGGCGGCAAATAGTAGCTCTGTAGTTTCCAGAATCTACCCACTCCCATAGGGGCCACTCCAACATCCACTGCCGTCCCTTGTATCTCCTATATAATTCCATCATTGTACAAAGCGAAAATCCAGGGGGACATGACTTATCCCGTTTCAATTCAATCTTTAGCTCAAAGAACTCATTTTACTAACCACATTCACTTAACCTTATCGCCTTCATACATAGTCTTCACTACAATCAGCAATTTTCAGTGTACTCCATATACTTATAATAGACCACACACTCCTTGTCTATCTATTCGACCGTACTCTTTCTCCACACACAGGAAGGGAGCGTACAATTTCTTCCCGTTCCTCTAGACACCTTTCCACTGAACATCCAAGAAGAAATATCTGATCTACATAATCACTTTCCTTCCTAAAGCCCCCTTGTTCTTCTTCAACTATTTCTTGGTTATTTCCTGAATTAGCTCAAAAATTATCCCGTCATGTATTTTTCCCATTATTGTGAGGAGAAAAATACCCTTATGACTGTCACACACTTTTCTTTTTTTCTCATCTCTTGTACAGGGGAACCATTATATCTGACTTCCTATTTTCCGGGACGCTACCTTCCTCCCAGTCCAATCTGCACATCTTCCATATTCATTTTGCCACTGCCTCTCCCCCGTACTTCTGCATTTCTTTACACAACTTGTAAATTCCCGGAGCTTTCACCATTTTGACTTTCTTCATTGCTTCAGATACTTCTTTTCAACTGACCACTTCCTCCCAGCTCGCAGCTTTTCTTCTGGACATTCCCCGACCACGTACACATGACGCTACTGCTGTTCTCTATATTCAGTAATTTCTGAAACTGTTCTCTCCATCTGCTCATTTTTTGTCCCTTCTCCACCAACATTCTGCAACTTATATTTTTTCACCCATCTACTGCTTCACTTATCACCATTCCTTATTTTCATAAACACTTTCAAAAACAGTGTCTAACATTCCCTCTATTTAAACGCGGATTTCTTCCAAACTCTCTGTCCACTCTTTCCTTAATCCCTCACTATTTTGTTCATCTCTCTTCCATTCTCTAGTATAGCTCCCTTTTCCATCTCTCAGCATCCTCAGTACCTCTGCTTTCCATCATGTTAGAAAGAGTATATACTTTTTGGATCTATGCCACAGCTCGTTTCACCTCTTCATTCCATCATACTGTTCTTTGCTCCCCCTCACGTCTTCTCATCACCCCACAAAACAACTCCTATGCTGCATAAATATTCCTATGCGAATATCCTTCACATGCCTACCACATCGTCCATCTTCAAGTCATATCTACCCAGTTGCTCCTCTACTTTCCTCAGGTATTCCGCTTTAAAAAAAAAAATCCTGCTTCAGTCTTTCTGCTTTCTCTACGGGAATTGCCTCCTCCTGTCTTTCTCTACCTTTGTTCACCCAGTGCATTTGTACATCTTTCCTAGACACTAGCACGCACTGATGTGATTGTCACTTTCCCAGCTTCTATACATTTTCCTATTCATCGCATATTTTCCCATTCGTTCATCCACCCGCAAGTAAGAAATTATTCCCTTCCCTTTCATCTACCTTGCCACTCATCCTCTTCATTACTCGCTATATCATGTGCCTAAAGAAGGCATTGGCCGTTGATAATGCCTTCCCAGTGTCCAGTGATACCTTTGCCTTCCACCGCACCTCACTCGGTTTATCCCATTCTCCAACCACTACATCTGTCCTGACATTCTCCACTTTTCCAATCATATCTAATTTAAAAAAACACTCTCACTCTCCGATATTTCCAAGCGCACTTCCACGTTCGTCCAAAACTCAATTAAAAGATATTTTCACATCAGTTTTATTGACTATATCTTCATATACTTGTGTGCTATGCCTATTGAATAGTAGGCTACCGTATTTAGTGAAATATTACAGCATCGGGTTTCATATTTTATTTTTATTTTTTTATTGACTTGTGATTTCTAAATATATTAAGATATTTTACTGTGTTTCAGTCTTCACATTTGTGTTACTTCATGCCTATTAGTTAATGTAGTAAGTACCTGGATATCAGGCAACTTTAAACATATTCAGGGAAAACTCCCTCCCCCTCTTTCTGCAACAAAGAATCTTGGTAATGAAGGAATTAATTATTTTTCTACTTATTTTTCTTTTAAGTTATATAAGAACTTGGTAGGAAGAGAAGAAAACTTTGTGTGTCTTTCGTTTCCTGCAAATCAAAATCCGTGTAACAAGAGGACGATCATCATCAATTTCTTTGAGAATCGGAAACTTGATGCGATGTTTATAAACTCTTCTATGAGTTTAAATGTGTTTTTCTTCACTCCTTCAGCTCCCAAGAACGTCAAAAGCAAATTAAAGTGACCAATCACGTAAAACAAGACGATGTGATAAGTTAGCTGTTATGGAGACGTGCGAAACCTGTCAGTTGTATCGCAAAACTACACTGATTATCCCAGTCATCTTAGGTAAACCATCTCTCATTTGTCAGTATTTCTGCAGCTCTGATTATCCCGATCACCTTCAGGTAAACCATCTCTCATTATTCACAAGTATAATAATCCCGACCACCTGCAGGTAAACCATCTCTCATTATCCACACCTCTGATTATCCCGATCACCCTCAGGTAAACCAAATCTCATTAGCCAGTATTTCTGCGAATCTATCCACGAATTAGCATTATTCATATACTGCTTCAGCGTATGTTTGCCAGCCGTCTTTATTCATCTGCTGAGAGAGCTTTCGTGGCGAGGGATCCAGAAGTTCTGTGTCTGATAAACTTACTATCAAAATCATTATTAAAACCATTCTTTTTCAAACGTCTGCAATTCCACAATGTTAGTATCCAACCGATTTGATTAAGGCATATATTTACATAAACCATGCAGACATACATGTACCAGGTACACTCTTTGTTCCCGCACCAAATTTGATAGTAGTCACGCATTCCTGTGCCCACTTTATAATCTGAACTTAAGGGTGTATATCCATGTGTGATGGTAATTTTAGAAGCTAAAGTGGACGGCGAGTGAGGTGGGAGGAGTCGGATCGTTGGCCAATCAGCTTAAGTGCGGTGGGTGCACCAGCTCTTATATTTGATGACCAAAGCTTTAAATTTAATCATGATAAGTGGAATAGCAGCACAATAGAGGCACTAACACCTTGAGTATCAGTATTCACACTGTGCTCACCACGGCCTCACTTCACCATACTAAGCTGCCATTGGTGTCCTTCCAGACACTCCATCTCCCACAGCTGTTGCCCACACACACTAACTCCCGTTGCTGTTGTCCACACTTCAACTCCCCCTGTTTCTCCAGACACGCCACCTTCCATCACCCACAAGTTACACAGTAAAGGTAAGGGAATTCATCCACTGTACTGCTGTATGGGACCTCCTTGCCTATCAACGCATTTTGACCTGCACTCAGGTGTGCACTCCAGCGTCAAGTCTTGGCCCAGGTGTTTGAACGGAACTTGGAACCAGTTTGTGTCCATCTTAAGTCTGATTTACAGTACGGCTCGAGGGAACCTCGGCCAGACAGGATTTAACCGTTATGTTCTGCGGTGATAGTCAGTACCTGCAAAAGATTCCTTCTCAAACATTAGCAAATAATTCACAATTCTTGACTCCCGGAAATATTTCTATTATAATTCTATATTAGAGAAGAAATGGTATATTAATGTTACAGGATAATTTTACTGCTCTGTTGAATAGAATAATTTCGTATCTTCTGAGAGGAGAACTGTGTGTTATTTGGTTTTATTGCATCCATTACTATACTAATCATTATAGTAATATCTATAGCGTGACCTTGTATAATTCAGTAACGCTGAAATCGTTAGAGTTGCCAGAGTTATGATTAATACGATTATGTTCTCCAGATCCGTTCACGGTGGCGTAACTATCATTTAGGCTACATCTGTCTCCACCAACGGGATTGCAGGAGATTATGTATTCACCCGCATCTCTTTATTTGTTTGCTTGTCTGCTTGTGTACAAGTTATCACAGAACTTGTTGCCAGATTTAAGTGCATTTTGGTGCATAAATGGGCAATGTGTCAAAGTATAGTTGATTCGATTTTCAAGTGGAACAGGTTCAGGATGCAGGATATAATACTTTTCATTTGGCGATGGTGGAGGTATAAGCTCCCTCAATTTTGTAATAGGGGAGACTAAATCAGTAGTTCTGACTGACTGTCAGACGGTAAAAGTATTCGTCAGATAGGAAAGATGAAGTATAGTATATCATAAACTTATTGGGGTTGGCGGAGATACGCACTAATTATTGCTTGTTTTATGGATTATCACACGAAAATTTCAGCTGGTATTTCTTTTTTTTATGTGTCCGACTCTGGGCATAGGCTTTACAGCCTGCTATCAAGGCCCAGCCGTCCTCCTACATACCATACACCTCTACATGTCACCACTTCGGTGCTAACACCCACCGTCCATATTGAATACATGCTAGGGCTGTCTCATACAGGACTGGTGTATTGGTATTAGCGGGGTTATTTTTACGACATGTCGGCGGGTCTTCTGGTAGATCAGTAAAGCCTGATTTAATGAAATTCAAACTCTTAAACTGTTCCCTGCCCCAGCGAGGATTCGAACCTGGGTCCCTTGGGACTGCAAGCCAACTCTCTGCCGATCGAGCTACGTTTCATAAATCGATTAATGCTAACTACATCTTATTGGGAATAATCGTAACTGAGCCTATGTGTTGCCGTTCTTACTTCATTCATTTTAAACGATAATTAACCCATCAGTCCGATGACGTAGTAATCTTTGTATTCTTGTTATCCCCGGACACTTTCATTCAGCTTTGGAGAGACCTTTCTAACTGGAGAAGTTCGATATATCCTTCCTCAACTCTTCCCTAATTGCTGGTAGGTGGGGACACCCCATCATCCTCTCGACTGATGTATTGTGAAGTTGCCAACTTCTTCTTTCATGTCTGTCATTCTCCTTATGTATATCCACCTCTATTCCTATTTCTCCCATCCTTCCTGTCATCATTTATTACTCCTCTTTCTACTTCAGGTGGTTCTACATAAAGTGGCAAACCAAATTAGGTTCCTGTAACTCTGGAAACCATTTGTAGCTCTGGGTGGTAATCATATAACCAATTAACGGGACGTGGAGCCCGCTGTGGTGCCCCTGTTAACTAGGTAAAGACGCAAATGCAGCGTGCACCGAAGAACCAAACCTCCACACCACTCCCCGCGCCCTGCAGTGGCGAGGGTTGTCAACCGCATGGGACCACCGGTTCACCGCACGGCTCAGCCTTGCAGGGGAGGTTGCTTGTCTGCGGCTGATGGGTCTTCTCGATTAGACAGTCTGGAGGAGGACAGTAATTTCACCAAAACTTACTGAGAAACTGGATCTTGTTTTGCGGAAAACAGGTTCATAATGCCTGGTTCTGTTACCTAAAGATCCAGACACAGTTCCTCGTCTAGTGACTTCAGATTATGATTTCTTTTTGTTCCTTATACCGTACGTGTTAATGCTGAAAGCTTAATTAACATAATTATGCTGCTGGAAATGACAATAGCACGTCAGAGGCACACTCGGATATAGTTGGGTCCTCTCATTTCATCTCTACCCAAAACATGTCTAAAGGTACTTCACCTAATTATGTACGAGGTTGCGATCACTCTCCTTTCATGCCTTCAAACTGAAATATCAACAGATGCTTCAGCAGCTGAAGCAAAAGAATGACAAACCCAGTTACACAGCTCTGCCGAACACGGAGTTTTCTCCGACGGTATCCCTTCCACGTGAACAGATCAATGTCAGAGTAAACTCTTATCATAACAACACTAAAACACACCAGCAGTCAGTTCTCCTACGTGAGCAAGGATCTCAGGGGTCATGGCGCGTCACACTAAATGGGTCAAACATGCACTCCAAAACGTTTAACTCGTGTCCGAATGAGACTTGTAGGCGACGGCTTCGTAAGTTGCCCGCTCGTATCACGAGAATATTTGAGAATGAATAGTAAACTATGATACATTCGTTTACTTAATTCCAATTTCAACTCATATCTATTATGTTTCTTTATATAATATATAATTCCCGTAACTGTTATAATATTGTTTTAGAGGGGAGGGGGTAATGTACCATGACACACGAGGAAGCTTTTGGCGGCACACTGGTTGCGGAGCTCTGCCTTCAAGTAATGCGCAATTTGTACTCCAGGTCCCCAGTTCACTTGTACCTGCGAACAGAATGGGATGAGATGATCATGCCTAAAGGTATTATTACTAGCTTGGAACAGAACCCAGGTCTATTCAGCTGCGAACCAAGTGTGCCTCCAGTCACCCCCTCCCCCGTTCAAAATTGGCTGTGTTTTGTTAAATCTTACACTGTACATCACTGTTAAAATGATCCTAATGTAAGCTATGTTATGTACTTAGTACACCGTCCTTGGCGTCCTGGCTACTGGAAGGGTCATGTTGTAAGGTGTCGTAGGCAACAGAAATTCGTGAGCCACCATTCAGTGCTGAAATTAACTCACTGTATCCGTTGACCTATTTTGTAATATGTATTTGCCACCACCAGACGAGTTTTTTTAGATTCCAGTGTGAAGGGCTAAATGAAGACTACAGTCAATCCCTTCATTTCAGACAGACTCTCCTTACTCTCCTGGGCTAAATAACATGTCTAGAGATATTAAAAATAAAATAAATATTACTTCATGGGACGGAAAAGGTTGATAAACTGAAATCCGTATCTCAACAAACGTTTGTCTGTTCGTAATAATGTGATTGCTATAATGGAGGACATAGTACTCAGTTGCTATACTGTCCATATCTAAAACGGTCTCTGTACAACTGGTCATTACAGTACGCTTTCAGTCTCACATTACTCTCGGGTGAATAAAATCATCTGACACTGGCTAGAGTTGCCTCGCCTGTAAGAGGGTAAGCACTTCGATAAAAGTTGAAAACGAGGGTAACAAGACCCGCCCAGCAGCAAATTTCCGTTCTGTCTAACAGCACTACGCGATAATTTGGTGTTCCCAGGATGGTCAGTATTCCATTTTTTTTATTTTTTTATTCTGACCTAACTTCACCTGTCCTAATTTAACCTAAATGAACAAATTAACCTAACTTATAAACAAACTAACCAAACCCGATACTAAGAAAACAAAATTAACCTAACCAAGACTTTCCAGGATAAGAAAAAAATGTAAAAATGGTACACAGAACGGAAGTCAACTCCCAGGACTTATAAATCAAAATCTATTATGAGTTAAGGTTAGGAAAAACTGCAGTTGATGAAACTTATTTCAGTCTATATTTGACTTTTTCCTTGCTGTTGGTGAACTTGGGTATTTTATTATGAAACCTTAAGATTTTGGTCACTTCCGAGAAATCCCTCCCGTCAAACGGCCTCAAAAACTATCAAGAGCAACCGTCTGTAATAATGTAGGCAAACACCAGGCGATTTTGTTCAGTAGGCAGGAATTCTCGGAGCCAGTGAGGTAAACATAAGTATTACCAGTGGTTCATTATTTGTTTTTACCTCCATCACTGCTGCGCCTTCCATAGCATTTGATTCAAACCAACACCAGACGAATTTATGGAGCTGAGGGTGCGTCAAAAGAGCCTGAGAGTTAACCTATTGAGTGAAACCACGTATTCAATTGATTTTGCTGCCTCCATACTTTTTTGATAATGTGAGTGTGTGAATTTTAGGGGAGACTTTTGCAACTGTAGAGCTTCTCGTCATATACCATTTAACTGCAAAAGGTGCTCCATAAGTTAGTTATAATCGTCCGGTGGTAACTGGAATGTAACAAACAATACTGCTGGACTGAAGAGGCTGAGGACTTGGCATCTTTTCAAGCCTCGTTCAAACACAGGGCCTTCAGCTTATCAATATTATTATTTTTTATATTGTTGTTGTTGGTGTTGTTGGTGTTGTTAGCTTTTATGCTTTATTTAACTCCTCCCACTGGAAAGACAACCCAAAATCTAGGGCTTACTTTGGACACACACATGGCCTTTCATCAGAATACAAGGAACATCAGTGTAAAGGCATACTGCAAATTCGATTCCACTACTTTAGGGCAACCGATGGGATCCACGGAAACAATTTACAAACAGTTGGTGAGAACAGTCATAAACTATACCAGCCCAGGGTGCGACCCAACTTTAACTAACATAAATATGGCTGCGTTTCAAACACAACAAAACAAAGCATTAAGAATACAAGGAGGATGCACCAAAATCAAAAAATCAGATAGGTTGCTTATATCAAGATTTCAAAAACACTTTCATTCAAAGACCATATGACTATGAGAGGCACACAGTTCATTGATTCAGTTCAAAATCCATCCCACTCTTGTAACTTCATTCTGCAGCACCTAAGTCCTCAAAGAAAAAAATAAGACATACAACTGCCCAACACAACACAAGGTATCTCAGCAACAATGCCCCTCCTCCACCCAACACAACAGTTCACAAATACACACAGACAGAAACATCAGCCATCCAAAACCTTCTGGCAAACAGCATCCTTCAAGAACCGCCATCGGACACAGACACTTTAAACATTAACTTACCCAGCGAAACACGAGCACACCTAGCCAGACTGCGATGTTACTACCACTCTCCACTTCTACACCACCAACACATAATACAAACTACACTGCAGTACATCCCCCAACACCACAACAGACTTACTCACCACATGTGTCACACCGTTACGAAATAAACAATCCTTCACCATAACTTCAATAAAAGACCTCAGGGAGCGACCAGCTGTAGTCGCATATTTCCTGCGGTCCACTGGATTCACAGGGAGATGAGCCTGGGGTTGCAACGAGGTCAGCAATAACCACCCTGTCTACATGCATTCTCTCCAAATCCCGCATATTCTAAGCACCCTCATTTCTACACCATTATCAACAAACTTCCCTACCCCACATCTGTCACTAATCGCATTATTTCTCATCCTTTCCACTCTAAACACTGTACATGCATTCTTCAGTAATCGTCTTTTCAAAGTACTCTTTACTTTATACAAACGCATTTACCATACTCTCCTACCTGTACGTTAACAAGTGGGCACTAGCACACTTTCATGTGACAGTCACTCTTAAATATCCCGCAGCCAATACCACGTCACAGCTCTGTAAGTTATAACCAGATATTCGAAACTAAAAAGATAGAAAACGTAGTAATGATTGATAGTAAAAAGCATGAGCCAAGCTAATACGGCAGCTAAACGCTCACAAATAAATTCGAATATCCGTCTGCTTAGACAAGTGGAACATCCCACGAGCGGCCTACCCCCCCCCCCTCCGTCATATCTGGAAAGTGAGCTTTTACCTATTGTTGCAGTAATGACATAATTTACCTTAATTTGCCTGAACATGAGAAAAGAATCAAGGTACTCCTAAAACTTTATTTGGACATGTTTTGATTTGTTCAGGGAATTTAAAACGTGTCTAGACCATCTGATAAATTTAGTATGACCTCGTTTTTAAATTTATCTATACAGATAACTACATATAATATTTTAAATGGGCAGTCTTATAGTCATATGGTTATTGTGACAGTAATTTAAAATGCGTCATCACTGATGAATGCTCCGACAACCAGTCAGGTGCCAGCTTTCGAAAGCTTAAGGCTCGTCTTTTCTCAGAGTAGATCGAACAGGCAATAGTAATGATGATGATGATGATGAGGAGGAGGAGGATAGCCTATTAAAAGTTGATTGCTAAGATGAAGACAAAAGCCACTCCAGGTCTCCTAGTAAGGATGGTATTGATGATGATGATGATGATGATCTATCTATTGCCAGACGTCTTAATCCCGTAAGGGGTGGCCACAAACAAATTGCCTCCATTTCCCGTCCCCCATCATTTCGCTGCCCTCTCCCAGCTCACACACTCATCTCTCATATATTTCTCCACTCCATCCCTCCATCTCATCTTCGGCCTCCCTCTCCCTCTCCCCCCTTCACCTCACTCACATACACTCTCCCCGTTAGTCTCTCGCTTTCCATCCTCGCCACATGGCCAACCACCACAATATATTTCTCCTAATGCTTTCTATCACATCCACACTCACACAACAACGCTCATTCACTTCCTCATTTGCCAGTCTCCCCATGTAACTCCACATGCTTCTCTAAAGTAACTCATTTCCACTGCTCTAACTTTTTAACTTGTGTCTCCAACAAGGTCCAAGCTTCTCTTCCATCCGTTAGAGTTGGTATCACAATACTGTCATGCGGCGACTTTATTACTTCCATACTCACTTCCCTGTTTCATATCAATGCTTTCAAAGCAGCAACCTTTCTTCCCAGTTGTATCTTTCCAAGATCATCATCCAGCCTCACTGTACATTCAGTGAATTCATTTCTCTCGAAGACAACAACTTTACTCTTCTCTACATTCACCTGTAGATTCCGTTTTTTACACACTGTCCCAAATTCATTCACCAAGCCCTCCAGTTCCCCTTCGTCTTCACTCAATAATACAGTATCATCTGTAAACAACAGAACAGGAAGTTTCCAAATGCTGTCCTCTCTTATAAGGGCCGATTCCACATCCACTGCCTTACCTTCTATCTCTTTCATAACCTCATTCATGTACAGACTGAACAACCATGGAGACATGACACATCTATATTTCAATCCAACATTCAGATAGAAAAATTTACTCAGTTCACTATCCAAACTCACTGCAGTCTAAGCACCTTCATACTGTACATATTCTTCACGGCTTCCCATTTACTCCATACATTTCCTGTAAACCAAGAAACCATTTACAACGCTGGGTGGTAACCATATAACCAAACCATACGTGCTCCCTACGTGTCAACAAGTAGGTTGGTGGAGGGTTAGTGCCCCTCCCTGTAAAACAAATAACTCAGAGTCAAATGGCCACCCCTTACGGGATTATGGCGTCTGGCAATAGATAGATAGATAGATAGACATTCTTATTGTTTTCCAGGTTCCTTGATGATGATAATATTAAATTTGATAGCTCAGATGAAGACAACTGCCATTCCAGGCCTCGTACTGATGATGGTGATATTGGTGATGATAAAGATGATGATGATGATGACAAAAGCCACTACCCTCTTCACACTAATGATGTTGATGGTAATGGTGATGATGATGACGATGATAACTAAAGCCACTGCAGTCTATGTACTGGTGATAATAATGATAGAGATATTCCAGGTTCAGAGAGCCAAGATGATGGTAAAAGACTCTCCAGCCCTAGCACTGATGATGGTGGTATTGGTAATGACGGCGATGGCGGTGGTGGCAGCGATGGCAGGAGGTCAGCGTGTGTGGTACAAGGTTCTGGTTTCCCAAACTAATCTGGACAACAATGTGGCGGGGAACCTCAAAGCCACATCAGCAGTGCGGTGTGCTATAAAGGCCAACCAACACGCAGACGCTCACATCTTTACTTTCAACCAGCCTGACATCTGTACCTTCTACAACCTTATCGTCCGTTCCAGTCATGATGATTCAGCCACAGGTGATGCACAGGAATGTTGGACTTGGCATGAGAA
>JAGKTI010018199.1:0-17885 GCA_018397915.1 Birgus latro | reverse complement strand
CTGGAAAGAGGTAAAGAGAGTTAGACAGAGTGGAGAAGGGAGAAGGAAGAAGGGAGAAAAAGTGAGCAGATGGAGAGAACACTTTGAGGAATTGTTGAACATAGAGAATGAAAGTGGCTGGGGAATGTCTGGGAGATGGAGACAGGAAGAAATCAGTAGGATGGAAGTTTTGAAGAAAGTTAAAATGGGGAAAGCCCCAGGAATTGATGGAGTGTGTGGTGAAGTGCTGAAGTATGGGGGAGAGATAGTAATAGAATGGATTTGGAAGATGTGCAGATTGTCCTGGGAAGAAGGTAGAGTCCCAGAGGATTGGTAGTCAGGTATAATTACTCCCTAGTACAAAGGAAAAGGGGGGAAAAGAAGTGTGTGGTAATCACAGGGGCATTTGTTTTCTTAGTGTAAATGGAAAAGTATATGGTAGGATACTTATTGACAGAGTTAGGGAAGTAACAGGGGAATTAGTTGGAGAAGAACAGGGAGGTTTTAGGAAGGGAAGTGGTTGTATATTCATTCTTCGATCTTTAGTGGAAAAGTGTCTAGAGAAGGGGAAGGAGTTGTATGCAGCTTTCATGGATTTGGAGAAAGCAGATGACAGGGTGGATAGACCAGGATTGTGGAAAGTATTAAGAATATATGAAGTGGATGGGAAGTTGTTGAAGGCTGTGGAGAGTATGTATGAGGATGCTAAAGATGCAGTGTGTGTGGATGGTGAATGAGTGAATTTTTCTATTTGAAGGTTGGATTGTAACAGGGATGTGTCATGTCCCCATGGTTGTTCAATTTGTATATGGAAAGGGTTATAAAAGAGATACAAGGTAGGGCAGTGGATGTTGGAGTGGCCCTGATGAGAGAGGGCAGTGTTTGGAAACTCCCGGTACTGTTGTTTGCAGATGATAATGTGTTGTTAAGTGTAGACAAAGGGGAGCTGCAAGGCTTGGTGGATGAGTTTGGGAGTGTATGTAAGTAACAAAATCTAAAGGTGAATGAAGGGAAGAGTAAAGTTATGGTATTCAAGAGAAGTGAAGTCAGTGAATGTACAGTGAGGTTGGATGAGGTGGAAATGGAAAGTGTGAGTGCATTTAAGTGCTTGGTTAGTGTGACAAGTAATGGTGGAAGTTTAGAGGGTGAAGTGCTTGAAAGGTTACAACAAGGAAGAAAGGTTGCTGTTTCCTTGAAAGCAATGATAATAAACAGGGAAGTGAGCATGGAGTGAGAAAGCTACTGCATGACAGTATTGTGATACCAACACTAACGTATGGAAGTGAAGCTTGGACCATGATGGAGGGACAGAAGTCAAGAATGAGGGCAGTGAAAATGAGTTTGAGAGGAGCATGTGGAGTCGCATTGGGAGATAGACTGACAAATGAGGAAGTGAAGGAGAGTTGTGGTGTGGATATGGATGCGATAGGAAGGGTTAGGAGAAAAACATTGAGATGGTTTGGTCATGTGGAGAGGATGGAGAGTGAGAGACTGATAAGGAGAGTGTATGTGAGTGAGGTGGAGGGGGGGAGAGGAAGGGGGAGGCAAAGGATGAGATGGAGGGATGGAGTGGAGAGATATATGAGGGAGGAGGGTGTGAGCTGCAAGCAGGGCAGTGAAGTGGCAGAGGACTGGGCGACATGGAGGCATTTTGTGTGTGGCCACCCCTTACGGGATTAAGGCATCTTTCAATAGATAGATAGATAGGATCAGAAATCTTAGAGAATGGCACAAGTATCTGGCGATGACAAAATATTTGAAGAAAAAGGAAACCATGTGATCCAAAGGAATAAAAAAAATCAAGAGAGTGTTAGGAAGAAGTATGAAGGCAGTGTGTGGAGGCATGTTGAAGTAGGCCTATTGCTGCCAGATGATGGTGATGCCCACTGCTGGTAGTTGCAAGCAACCAAGTGATGTTGCTGTACCATTGTACTTGTCCAAAAAGATCATAGAATTGGAGGAATTCTGCAACACTGCTGATAGACTCTGTCTGATAATAAAACCACAGCCGTTGTTTCTTCTGTTCTTTAAGCTGGCAGTGCTGTACCAGTCACCACAGATCAGGCCTGGCACATTGTTGTGAGAGTTGAGTAACTGCGATGTCTATGGGACGTCCTCTCGATGTTTGTGGTAGCTGGCTGGCGATGAATCACACTGTGTTGCTTAATGATAATTTCCCTTATTTCCCTCTCCTTCCTTATTACTCATAGCACACTGATGTATTAATTACTGACTTGGAGGTTAAATAAAGTCTGGTATAGTAAAATATAGATTTCACTATTCGAACAATATTATACAGTTAGGTACAAGTGGTTACACAGTATAAATGAGTGCTAGAGGAGTACGTCTCACTATCCCCACTCCCTGGCTATAACTGCCAGCTCTAAGCTCGCAGTGGGTCGTGGGAATGAAGCTGACTGTGCAATCGAAGGTTTGATGCTGATGCCTATGTGGCAAGCTATGTGAATGTTAGCTATGTTACAATAAGTCTGACGTAAGTAAAATATATACATGTTCGCTGCAGGTAGATAAGATAATGAGATAATGAAAAATATAGTTAATACTTGTATATGAAATCAAAAATATGGATACAACTAGTACATTGCTCAGCCACGTAAAATAGGACTGTCCTCAAGCCAGCAAAACTGAAATAGATTCCTACAATCTAGCTAACCTGTCGTGGGGCAGGGGTTGGTGGAACAACTTCTAGTCCTGACGCCTCACGCATGTCGTGAAGGCGGTCTTCGAGACGTTTAAGACACCAACAAAAGACACAGACAGTGAGTAGTAACGCCACAACAGGGAGAGAAATCTTAGGGTACAACACATGAGGGTGTATGAGTGATGGGACAGCGGACATAAAGACATCACTGTTATTCAAGTAGGACAACACCTTCAAATGCTCAGACACCACAGTTAGATTTTCAGGATGAACATCAAAGGATGGGGACAGTGGAACCAAAGAACTGGGTAGAACTGCCTGAAAACCTAGATGTTGCCTGTTAGGAAGGGTAGAGATCACTGATGAACGAACTTTGCATGAATCAGGAGCAACATAGTAGCCTTCCGCAATGACATTGTTACTACGGCGAGAACACAATAGTGTAACGCTTGCGGGTTCTCTAAAGTAGAAGAATTGATTACCACCAATGTGCACATGGTGGACTGGCCATTCAGGACTCACAGGTTCAAACTGACAGAATTTATGGATCGGGTCCGAGTGATTCCGCACTACGGCTAGTTCACCAGGTGTTGACTTTGATGGCAACAGAGCAAACAAGTAAGCAGGACAAACGTGAATGTGCAAATAACTTGACTTACAGGAGTTCAATACTGTTTGGCTAGTGAGCGCAACAGACATATAATCATCTGCCACAAGAAACATGTTTGACTGGGAAATAAGAGTGAGCAATGAATCATTGACACGCATTGGGAAGGGAGTGACACTGTAAGCCGAATACGTTACAACAGATTTCAAGGGAATGTGAACCAGTATTTGTGAGTCAGTGAGGGTTGCTTCCAACAGTGGGTAATAAAATTCTAAGTGACTGCCCTCAAAGAGTGGGGTCAGACTGAATTTAGCTCGTGCAAACTGAGTAGCAGATTTCAAATGATCTAGAGGTAGTAGCTCCGGATTAACACGGCCCAGCCCGGGATTGATAAGGGAAGTGGTTATTGTGAAACACCGCTTATGTAGTAAGGAAATGTCTGAATCCAACTGTGCAAGGTATTGAGTGAGAAGGAACAAGTTCTCAAAGGTGGCAACCTGAGATCCGAGGTTATGAAAACGTGTTGTTAGTACGTTAGTACGATTGACAACAGTGTTAAGGTGAGTCCTAAATTTCACAAACTCGGCATGTTCTTATGTGAGAAGCCTATTCTGTGATTTGATTACCTGAGCTATCACATTCAGTCTCTTGCCTAATGCAGACACATCTGATGCCTGAGCAGTGCCGAAGAGCTTGTTGAGTACCAGTCCTCCAAGGTGGAATAGTCCTCGACGTTGACAGAAGGATGCAGATTTATGACCCGCATGGAGGGAGTTGGCGGGGAACTGGTTGGACGGGTCAAGGATTCGGTCACGAAGTATGTCCATCCTCTCAACTGCTAGATGGAGAGACGTGGCCAGCGCTGGATCCAGGGCACTGACGTTCGTGGAGTCCATGGTGAGAAGGGGTTGAAAGAACCCTCTCAAACCATCTAAATGCTGAGCCAGGGTAGGTATCCGCGCCGAGACCTGGCCCATGGGGGATATGTCGTATTTGACATCGACCACATCCTCCACAATCAGAACGTAACCTTCTGGGGCCACAAGCGCACCAGGACGCACCACACTGGGAACAGGGAACCCCTGGGCCAACACCAGAAGTCCAAGGCAGAGAAGTGTAGCTCCCATGACTTCCTGCAAAAAGGGTACAATTGAATAATACAGTGTAGATACATAAGAATGATTTACACACGGTGAGCGGTGGAACGTAATTTACTCCTGTAATCATCAACACTAGATGACGACTGAGGAGGATTTGAAGGATAGTGAGAGGAGGAATCAGCGTCCGCCGAAGGAACAGCGAAATCACCGCAAACTTTCTTACAATTGTCAGTGTGCACAACTCGCTCATTGGTTAACCTCTGAAAGCATAAAGGTGCATTACGAAGGCCGAAGGGTAACCTTACAAACTCGTAATGCCCATCAGGAGTGCTGAAGGCTGTAAGAGGGCAAGAGTCCGCATGCAGAGGGACTTGCCAGTATCTCGAGAGAAGATCCAAAGAGGAGAACACTTTGTTATTCTCCCCCAGACTCTGCAACAGATCTGTCAAATGAGGTAGAGGATAATGATCTGGGATCGGCTCTGCATTCAGGCGGCGGTAATCTATAACAGGTCTCATGGTACCATCCTTCTTTGACACCAGAAACAGTGGTGAATTCCAAGGAGAAGTCGAATCTCGGACTATGCCTGACTCAATCATCTCCTTAACTAACTTGTCAGCCACCTGCCTCTGAGAGTGGGGAAGATGATACGCAGGCACATAAATAGGATTAGTACCTGGCTTCAAGGCGATGTGATGATGAGCCACACTGGTGTGTCCTAAAGACTCACCTGCTAGAGCTATGGCTCCCCTATTCTGTTCAAGGATCTGCAATAACTGAGTCTGAAAATCGGGAAAATCAGTCTGGTTCAGCTGAGACCTAGCCTTCTGAAGAAAGGATTCACTAGATGATGGTTGATCCTGGGCTGGTGTCAGGCCAGCCACAACCTCTACGGAGGGCAATGTTTCTTCAGTAACAGTGGAAGGGTATACAAGACACTTCCCCAAGCAGACTCCCGGGTTTAACTTAAGTACACCTTTCGTTTGGTTATGAACCAAAACATCAGTTTGACAATTCTTGGAAATGGTGGTTAATGTTGACTCAAGGGAAATGCCTTTCACACGCACAGTCTCAGGCAAACTGATAGCATCCACTCCCTCTTTCACGCCAGGGAAACAAACCGTCACACGAGTTAGCTCATCCGGTTGTAACTGCCTGCAGTCAGTCACCACCGCATTGGCCTCATGTGCATTTGCCATGACCTCACTTAGAGTGGCAGAAGAAGAAGGAGCAGTAAGTACAACTGAGTCATCATTACCCACAGGTGATACTTCATTAGACAAAGTGAGAGATTCAGTAGTAGTCTGCATAGGGTTAATGTCACTAGCAGCTAACGTGGGGTAAGCTCTGTTTGCTGCAGAAAGTGCATGAAGCAATGGCAAGGACTCCGACAGGGCTGTGTAGTGCCTATTTCTATACACAATTGAGTTGGAACTAGTTACAGTATCTGTCCCATGCTCACGGAGAGTAGACAGTCCTAACAAACCATCTGAAGGAAGAGCAAATGCTGGTATCACATAAAACTGGGCTTCAACTGGCTGTGTGTCTCTAGCAAACTGGAAGGGCAAGGTAACCACACCTGTAGCATTTAAGTGTGCACCATTAGGTCCCATTAAACCAAGTGGTGGAAGGTGACGAGAAAAGGTTTTTGCCAGGTGTCGCTCAATTTGTTGAAGTGAGACCTCTGCAGTTATGTTGACACAAGAGCCAGTGTCGAGAAGTAGGGACATTGTACAAAACTCATGATGGACCGCCAGTGACATAGCATTTGATCCTGGCCCTACATTCGCTACAGCAGTTCCCACAGTAGCTGATTTGACTCTGTGATCAGAATCTACCCCTGGTCGGCGGTTTGAGGCTGCTGGGCTTCCCCCAACGACGGAGCTGTGCTTTGGGTACTAGCAACCTGATTTATAGTCCCGGGGGGAGAACGACACTCGCTCGTCCAGTGCCCATGGGACTTGTGGTGATGACACCACTTCTTACGCCGGTTGGGTACTGCTGCTGATGATGTGCCCTGTGCAGGGGGGCCTGCATTTGCATCAGGTTGAGGACTCAGAGAGTCCTTCATGTCCCTTTGCAGTTTGAAGCACTTTAACAAGGAATGAACACCCCTTTGACAATAAGAACACTTACTTGAGGGATCAGAAGTGTTAGTATCTGTTACAGACGTGGGCTTCTCTGGCTTCCTGTCCTTCTTGGAATTTTCTGCACGTCGCTGCCCCTGAGTAGACATGGCTGAGGCCACAGGGAATGCTTCAGGTTGCGACTGCAGCTTCATTCGCATCTGACAGTTGAAGTCATGTAAGGTTTGTGCAGGTGTGAATTCTAACTGCTTTGCAATGTGCTGTTGTCTTGGTGTCAACACCTGGAAATAGCAACCAAAGGTAAGCAAGGACAAGAATTTATCTAGGGGTATTGCATCCTTGGCAGCATTCAACCACCTTGAATTACCGAATGCTTGCTCTAAGGAAAGTTTGACATTCTGAGCAAAGCAAGCAGCTTGCCTGTAATCTATGGAAGCTGCCTTCATGTGAGTATCATGTAAAGCCCTAAGCAAGGCCATAACATCACCCCCAGCAAACGACATAGAGCCCATGTCGGCCACTAGTTCTGCCAGGAAGTCGTCTGCATTATCACAGGTACAGTAAAAATCATCTCCCATGAGAAGGCCAGCTGGAGTGTCTGTTGTCTGTGAAATTCTACCACGTATAAATTTTAGTTTATCACTCTCTGATGCAAACTGCCTTCTACCTATCTCATCTTTCATCTGGCGCACAAATACATACACATTCCACGTAGGATCAGTTCCATCCCATATTCGTATCGGTACATTGTCTTGAAGTACAGTTAAACCCTGCAAAAGAGAAGGCTGTGTACCAGTAGAAGTAGCGTTACTAGTTTGATTCATGATGCTAAATTGGGTAATGGAAGGGTTATATACTTTACCACTACGTGTTGAACTAGGTGAGAAAGGTAAATTTGTCTCCACAGTGGGACTAAGTGACTGATCTGAGAATTTGTTAGTCTCCCCACCGTCACTATCAGAGGAAATCGCGGTAGTCAGCTCGCTAAAGAAGACGGGGGAGTTGTGGAGTGACTCGCTTGAACTGGACTCGCCCGGATTTAATGTTAGCCCTGAACGGAATGTCACTGAGCTATGGCTACTATCCTCTTCCTTAACACGCAAGGGCTTTCTACTGAAAGGTAACATGCAACAGAACACTAACAAAATGACAAATAAACATGGATATATGTGTTTCACATATGACAAATTATACTCAAGTTATGTACATATAAATCTCGCACATACCACATGTGAAAAATGTATTTCAGCACTTGTGTTCCACCAACCTTACCTCAGTATTACTAACTAACTATACAGTAGAGGGGTTGATTGAAGACTGAAGATCCACGCGCCCTCGCACACCCTTTTAGAAGAATCGATGCAGGATGTTGTAGAAGGAACGAGACACCACACCGGCAGGAATGCACTCTCCAGGCGCTGAGAAGAGTTGTGAATCCGCTCGCAACACGCCAGCCGTGGAGAACCCCAAATACGCTCTACCCAGGCACTCTCCTCGTGACGCATCCAGCCGCTAGTTGAGAATCTTCTTAGATGCTGTCGCGTCCCAGAGCCAATGGCCGCAGCTGAGAAGTTTTGTAAGAGGCACCACTACTTGCTGACCAAGCGCTGAGCCCGGAGGGGTTGGGTGATAGTTGAGTGGTGATAGTAAGAATGCGAGAATGCAGTGGTAAATGAATCATAAAAGACTCATTAAAAATATGGATACCACTGAGCCAGGTAGATAATGGGTTAGGAGTTGGAGGAGGGAGTGTAACAATGGTGTGTGAAAGCCGGAAACTCACAAGACGACACACTGACGAAGACAAAACTGTTGAGGCACGTAGGAACACCGCTGCACACCAATTTATGTACCAGTTACCACAGATCAGGCCTGGCACATTGTTGTGAGAGTTGAGTAACTGTGATGTCTATGGGACGTCCTCTCGATGTTTGTGGTAGCTGGCTGGCAATGAATCGCACTGTCGCGTGATGATAATTTCCCTTATTTCCCTCTCCTTCCTTATTACTCATACCACACTGATGTATTAATTACTGGCTTGGAGGTTAAATAAAGTCTGGTATAGTAAAATATAGATTTCACTATTCGAACAATATTATACAGTTAGGTACAAGTGGTTACACCGTATAAATGAGTGCTAGAGGAGTATGTCTCACTATCCCCACTCCCTGGCTATAACTGCCGGCTCTAAGCTCGCAGTGGGTCGTTGGAATGAAGCTGACTATGCAGTCGAAGGTTTGATGCTGATGCCTATGTGGCAAGCTATGTGGTGCTATGTTGCTATGTGAATGTTAGCTATGTTACAATAAGTCTGACGTAAGTAAAATATATACATATTCACTGCAGGTAGATAAGATAATGAAAAATATAGTTAATACTTGTATATGAAAGCAAAAATATGGATACAACTTTTTTTTTTTTTTTTAATGTGACCAACTCTGGGCATAGGCTTTACAGCCCGTTATCAAGGCCCAGTAGTCCTTCTACATCCATACACATCCTCATGTCACCACTTCGGCGCTAACACCCACCGTCCGTATTGAATACATGCTAGGGCTGTCTCATACAGGACTGGTGTATTGGTATTAGCGGGGGTACTTTTACGACATGTCGGCGGGTCATCTGGTAGATCAGTAAAGTCTGCTTTCCAAGAAATTCAAATCCTTAAACTGTTCCCTGCCTCAGTGGGGATTCGAACCTGGGTCCATTAGGACTGCAGGCCAACTCTCTACCAATCTGTTAGTTGTAGGAACAGGCTAATGGTGAGGTGCAACCTGAATGAGAAGCATATGCCTGAGTTTAAAGAGAATCCTCCCAAATATAGGGCCTTTCTTTGGGGCTCAGTGGTGCAGCGCCTGACTCGATACCACAGGATCAAGAGTTTGCGCCCCACCTGGGTAGCTGCCCTGCTGGGAGAGGTAGTATTCTCCTGTCACCTGGCAGGGCTATATGGTCCATCAAGGTCTAGCTCAAGGTATCCCTGTATAAAAAATTCCAGTTTGGGATGGAAAGCTATGAAGAGAAACAAGCAGTTCCACTCCAGATTCCACAACTGAAATTCTTTCAGTTCTGTTGCCTGGCTCACCTCAGTATGAGGAAGGCAAATTACTTGGCATTCCATCAGTGACACAGCTGGATTGTCACAAGCCAATGCTTCAATGGAGCTGGTAATAACTTGGGTTGGAGCAGACAAGTTGTAGCTCTTGTGCCCCGGGCTCCTACGCTTCCCATGTGGCAATGTAGGTTTGGATGATGGGTGGATGGTGTGTGTCGATGTGCTGCCATGTAGTGTAGTGGATGTTGTGGGTTTCTGGAGGCTGCAGCAAGAATTTATGTTCCTCTCATGTAGTGAATGTTGTGGGTTTGTGGAGGCTGCAGCAAGAACTTTTGTGCCTCTCATGTCTAGATGATCCTTGCCTTTTAGGACTTTGGTTTCTTGGTGTAGGTGGTCTATAGGTGTAGTAGCTGTGCAGCCTGTATGGTCTGTGGAGTGTTATAGTGTGTTTTAGTGAGGTTAGTAGCCCAAGCAGGGCTTGCATAACTCATCACTGAACAATTATATTGTTTGTATACTGTGGTGGTGTTTTCTTTGTTGTGTCCAAATGTTGAATGGGCAAGTGACCTTAAGGCANGGTGTTAATTTATTTTTAATGTTTGTGATATTTTGTTTAAATGACATTGATACAGTATATGATACACCAAGGATTTTGTATGTGTGTCTGTGTGTGGTAAGGGAGTGTTGTCTGTGGTGAGGTGTGGAATGGGACTGTTTCCTGCTGTCCAGTTTGTGAGAAGGGTCACTGTAGATTTGGCTGGGGCTATTTTGAGCCTGTTTGTGGTGAACCATTCATGTAATGTGTTGAGGTAATGTTGGAGGATGTATGTGGCTCTGTTTACATTATGGTGTGTACATGTGTTATGTCATCTGCATAGGAAGCTATGTGTATCTGTGATGTGTGGAGTGTGGGTATGTCGTGCATGTACAGGTTAAAGAGTGTAGGGGACACGGCGGATCCTTGAGGGATGCAGTTTGTGAAGTTTCTGATGTTCAGTGACTGACTGGCAAATGTTACATGTGGACATTAAGTTTGCCAGCCATATTTTTGTGTTATTGTGCATGTTTGTGTTGAATATTTTGTTTGTGAGGTTGTGGTTGAGGATGGCATCAAAAGCATTGATAATGTCTAGTGTGCCTAGGAGTGTTCTTTGTGGTGGCCTAGCTGAATTCATCCCATTAAAAATTTTCTGTAAAGAGTGTTTGTGGAATGTAGCAGCCTAAAACTATGTTGTGGTGGGGCTAGGGGGGTATGAGGTGTTACCATTTGTAATACTAGTCATTCAGTGACTGGAGGGGCTGCTGAGGAGTGTGATGGGGCAGTGTGAGGAAGGTAACGTGGGGTCTTTGTTGGGTACCCTTCTTCTAGATGTTGGGTATTATGTTGTGTGAGTAGCTGTAGTTTGATATGGTCAGTGCTTGTATGCCTTGTGGTCCAATGTTGTTTACATTGTCTGGGCCACAGGGAGTTGAGTGCTTAAGGTTGCTAGTGATGTACCTCGTCTGCTTGTAAGTGAAAGTTGTGAAGTCTGGGTCTGTGGGGAACTATCTCTTGCATCAGATGACATGTCAGTCATTGTGATGAGGGTTTAGATGGCTGACATGTGAAAAGTGATTGGTGACTGTGTTTGCTTTTTGTTTGTTTGAAGGTATGGTGTCTGTTGTTGTGATGGCTGCATGTGATTGTGTAGTGATTCTGTTGGAGAGTGTGATGCTGTTTAGTGTTTTGTAGAGTTTGCTGGTGTTTGTTTTGTGATCAAGTGTTTGGAGAGCCATCCATCACCCAATCCTATGTTGCCCCATGAGGAGCATATGAGCCTGGGGCTAGGTGAGTTGGTCCTGATTTTTAAGATGAGAGTGACCAGCTTACTCATCCCTGAGTGGTATTACATGAGCAATAAACCCCAACCACCCCTTGGATATAAATCTGCACTGGCTCAATCCGATTGGAGCTCCTTAATTACCCACTGAAGCACCAGGCACCATAATTTGGTCATCTGATTATCACCCAGCATAGTAAATGGTTTCCTGTGTACAGGAAACCATTTGGCATGTCATTCATTGTAGTCACCCATAGGCTGAAGGAAGAGGAAAGAAGGAAGGAAAGAAAGACAGAAGATGGAGTGTAAAGTCACCCATAGGCAGAAGGAATTTATTCCAGTTTAGGGTTTGCTTCTCTGATATTTTAGTATGTTTTTGAGTGTTGAGTTCTAGTATTTGTTGTACGGTGTCTTGTGTATAGGGTGTTGGGGAGTGTTGTAGTGTGTCGCATTGACTGGTGAGGCCTTGAATTTCTATTGTAAAGTTGGGATTGTCTCTCTCTCTTTTGCCTCTAGGGATATGTCTTTTGACTGCATTTTGAATAATTGTATTGAAAGTGTGCACAACAGTGTTGATGTTTGTAATAGCTGTACTGTTTACTGCTTTCAAATGTTGTTTTGTTTCAGTTGTGAAGGTCTCCCAGTTGGCTATCGTATAATTAGTTTGTGTGTTTGTGGCCAGCTGGGGTGATTCTGGTTTTGGTAGTGGTGATGATTGGGAGGTGGTCAGAGCCAAGGGTTCTGACCACTCTACAGGATGTTGTGGGGGTGAGGTTTGGGGAGCAAAAGGTGATGTCTGGGGATGATGGGAGGAAGAGGGCTTGGTGTGGGATATGGGCATGTTAATGGAGATTGTTGAGAATGAAAATATTATCTGTTTGGGTTTGGAGTCCCAGCCCTCTGTCTGTGTCAGGGTTGTTGACATGCCAGGTCGATGCCTTGGCGTTGAAATCACCGCCCAGGATGATGTTGGGTATGTTAGTGATGTGTATTTGTGGGGAGTAATTGTTTGGTACTGTGGGGGATGATTGGAGGGGAATGTATGTATTGGCAATTGTTGTGTGTGATTTGTTGCATCCAATCCAGTGTTGCCCAATGAGGAGCGTAAGAGCTCGGGGCTAGGCAAGTTGGCCCTGACATTTAAGATGAGAGTGACCAGCCTCACTCATCCCTGAGTGGCATTATGTGAGCAATAAACCCCAACCACCCCTTGGATATAAACGTACATGGGCTCAGTTATGATTGGAGTGCCATAACCCTTTTGTACACAATGACGTGTTTGTTGTCATTAGGGTCTTTCCTCGTAAGTGCACGGTGACCCTTTTAGCTTCGTAAAAAAAAAAAAAAAAAAGTTGTTTTGCATTATTTTTTGAGGCATCATAGTGTGTCTGGCTTACGTCAAAAGTACTGTGTAATGAGTTGGCAACATTGGGTCCCGATTCCTGCGACAGCTCATACAGGTTTTTCAGTACCACACAAGCTGTTAGTGGGCAAGGTAGTGCATGGTCCCTTGTCCCTTTAAAACTCCTCCATTACCCCCGTCCCAGGCTTGTGTCTTATTTCACTATACCAATAGTGCTTATGTATAGTTTTTGGGCACTACTGCCATTGGATTTGGTGTTTGCAATTGGAAATTAGGTGTTTGTGAAGCATTCTTGGCTGATTTGTGAATCATTCGTGGCCGTTATCAGCCGTTCGGTCAACGAAGATTGTGCTACCGCTTGTAACCCTGGCCCCAGAACTACACCGCCTCTACTCTGCACCAAATTTGAGTGTTCAACTATAAAAATAGTGACAATCATGTGAATATAGCGTGCAATACCTAGTGTGCAAGGAAATAGTGAAACACTTGCAGTAGGTTAGAGGGAGACTGGAAACCGCACTACGGTCACAACATGGCGTTGGTACACTGTAGTTTTTTGCATTTTTCTCGAAAACTCTGAGGGAGAAATCTGGTTAGGAAAAATCTGAATATATCTTAAGAAAGCCCATAAAATTCTGCATAAGATGATGAAATAAAGACATAACATTGCCAAGAAAAGTTTTTTGCTAGAGCTCTCCAAATGGAAACTCTTTTGTTTGTTGGAAGAAGTTCTTACTTTTCGCTCATTACTCGAGAACCATACTTCATATCGAAATGCCAGCTGCCCCATTCAAAAGGTGGTAAAATTCTTTTTCAAATGATAGCATAACATGTAGAGAGAGATAAGTCAGTAAACATTTGAGCTATGATGTTGAGAAGTGAGATGAATGTTCCAGAATGGTTATTCACACCGCCCTAATGTACGTATAGTTTGTGTGTGTGTGTGCGTGGAGAACAAACATCGACAAATAGGAGTAAATAGGTTTTGTGGCAAAATAAATATGTTTGGGTGGCGAAAATAAAGCGAGAATACTTTTTTTTTTTTTTTGGTGGGAAGGGGGGAGAAAGCCTATGTGTCATGGAGCAAGAAACTTATTGAAACTTACCATGAACAAAAGGATTAATTACCCACTAAACCACCAGGTGCCATAATCTGGTTATATGGTTACCACCCAGCACAGTAAATGGTTTCTTGGTGTACAGGAGACCATTTGGGTTGTCACTCAGTGTAGTGTCACCCGTAGGCAGAAGGAAGAGGAAAGAATGAAGTAAAGAAAGACAAGACGAAGAAAGGAAAGAAGGAAGGAGGAGAGGAAAGGGCAGACACCTGAGAGCAGCACTACATTGAGTGAGAGTGCGTATTTTAATTTATTGTAATTCTGTTATGGTGTCATGGGGGAGGAAAAGTGACTTTGTGTGTGCACTAGTGTCTGAAAAGTTGATGGATTGTGTACCAGGGTGATGAGTCCACCGCCACCACCGTTGGCCCGGTCTTGTCTGATGGTGGTGAAGTTATGAAATATTGGTGTTTTTTGTGTTTTGCATAGCTTTGTTTCTTGTAAGATGGCAGTGTGCATGTTTTGTTGATTGATGAATTGTGTGAGTTCTTGTTTTTTGGTGTTTATGCCATCTATGTTTATTTGAAGAATGTTATTGTGTGTTCGATGTGTGTTGGGTGCTGCAACCTGGGGGGGAGGTGGGGGTGTGGCTGTAAGGGAAGGGGTAGAAGGTTGTGATATAGATAATTGTTGTGCTGGATTAAACTGGGTTGGAATGGGAGGGGTTGGAGGATGGAATGCGTGGGAAGGATCGATGATAGACCGAGGAGGCGTGGAGGGAGGTAGAGAGGGGCTGATGGGGGGTTAGTGGGTGGGAGGAAGGAGGATAAGGAGCAGGTCCAGGTGTTTGTGTAATGTTTTCTGGATGCAAGTGTTGTGCAGGTGTAATGGATCTAGTTCTTGCAGGAATTGCATAAACTGAACCCTTTGTCTGTTGACTCAAAGTGATGGGTTTTGAGCATGATGGACATGTGTTTGTTGGTGGGGCCTGGACTGCTCTCAAAGTTGCAGGCTAGAAGTCTTCAAGAAATGACCGCTAGAGAGTTATTTCTCATTGTAGAAAAAGTGTTGTTGTGTGTGTTGGGAGATATGGTACTTGCCTGGATGACCGAAACCGCTCCCAGGTTTTGAGGGCCCTTGGGGGGGGGGATTCCAGTGGTTTGGTGGCCCCTATGTTGTCCTCCTCTGCTTCGACAGTCTCTGGGGGATGGACCCACAGTGAAGATGCCATCTCCAGGTCCAGTCAAAGGGGTAAATAATATTGGCATGAGAGGCACTAAGATTGACTGATTGTGCTAGGTTTTCACCACAGATTCATCACAGCATGCCCACCTTCTCCAGGCTGTGGAAATGCACCAAAGTCATTTTGAAAATCTAAAAAGGAAAACCTGTAATAAACAACTTTGAATGACACCTGCCTATTGTTACATCATGGAGAGAGAATCTTAAATTTACACATAGTCCTGTTGTCATTAGATAATAATTATTTCATTTTGTTTCATTTTTTAAGGCTCCAACATGCATGCATGCTGATCACCTAATGGCGGCTCTCCTTGTTGCTCCATCTCCGTCAGCTTCCCTATTTAATCCCTTATCCCTGAGGTCACATTCAATGACCTCGTCGCTGGTCATTTTCAGTCTACCTTTTGCTACTGTACCCCAAATATTAACACTTCTCACTTTCTGTGCCCATTTATCATACCCCATCCTCCCCACATGCATAAACCATCACAGTTTACCCTCCCTCATAATACCAATACACTCCAGTCCCATCCTACCTCTCAACTCTCCATTGCAAACCCAGCTCTTCCAGGCCTTTCACTCAAGGATGCACTGCACATCCACCTAATCATTGTCATTCCTGTACATTTGAGCCTGCGAATATCCTCTTCCTTTACTGCACAGGTCTCACCACCATACAGCATTCCACTCTTAGCTCATACTGTATACAAAGATCCCTTAGCACGGTGGGAGAGCCCTCCCAGCGTCAGGAGAGGCAACAACTCCCTGAACTTCCAACCACTCCTTACTCTAGCCACAGAGCTCTCTAGGAGTGTATGTTGTGTTGTTGGTGTAGGTGATTGTGTGCAATGCAGTCTTCCATGATGTGCTTAATAGTATGGGGTGCTGTGTTACATCCTGGACAGGCGTCAGCGACGGAGTCATCCAGCCTCTTCTGGTAACTCAAGAGGGCTGCATGATGCCCACATTTCAGCCTGCCCAGGTGGACCCTGTCCTCACAGGGGAGATAGGATTCAGAAGGATGAATATCAGGAGGCCATTCATGCAGCTGTGTGTTGTCTTTGAGTGACTGAATGGAACAGCGAGTGATTTGAGTATGAATATGCTTCTGGAAGCTGGTCTGAGGCGGGCAGGGGGGAAGAGATGATAGTATTTGTGTATGATATCGTGTGCTGGGTGTTGTTTTGATGTTCCTTGGTGTGTGTGAATGTGCTGCCATGTAGTGTAGTGGATGTTGTGGGTTTATGGAGGATGCAGAGAGTTTGGGTACCTCTCATGTCTAGATAATCTTTGACTTTGAGGACTCTTGGTTTCTTGGTATAGGTGGTCTGTAGGTGTAGTAGCTCTGCAGCCTGTGATTATTTTTAAGGCTTTGTTCTGTATGGTCTGAGGAGTGTTATAGTGTGTTTTAGTGAAGTTAGGAACCCAAGCAGGGCTTGCATATTTCATCACTGAACGTATATATTGTTTGTATACTGTGGTGGTGGTTTCTTTGTTATGTCCAAGTGTTGTATGGGCAAGTGGCTTCAAGGCATTGAGTCTAGGTGTTAATTAATTTTTAATGTTTGTGATGTGTTGTTTAAATGACATTGAAGAATTGTATGTTACACCAAGGATTTTGTGTGTGTGTGTGTGTGTGTTTGTGTGTGTGTGTGTGGTAGGGGAGTGTTGTCTATGGTGAGGTGTGGAATGTGACTGTGTTCTGCTGTCCAGTGTGTGAGAAGGGTCACTGTAGATTTGGCTGGGGCTATTTTGAGTCTGTGTGTAGTGAACCATTCATGTAGTGTGTTGAGGTAAGGTTGGAGGATTTTTGTGGCTGTGTTTGCATTTTGGTTTGTGCATGTAAGTGTTATGTCGTCTGCATAGGAAGCTATGTGTATTTGTTGTGTGTGGGGTGTGGGTATGTCATGCATGTATAGGTTGAAGAGTGTAGGAGACAAGACAGATCCTTGGGGGACACCATTTGTGAAGTTTCTGATGTTCGAGGGCTGACCAGCAAAAGTTACATGTTCATATCTCCCTGCTAAGTAGTTTGCTAGCCATCTTTTTGTGTTATTGTGCATGTTTGTGTTGAATATTCTGTTCGTGAGGTTGTGGCAGCGGATGGAATCAAAAGCTTTACTAATGTCTAGTGTGACAAGGAGTGTTCTATATGGTGGCCTAGCTGAATTCATGCTATCAAAAACTCTCTATGTGAGGTCTGTAAGAAGAGTGTTTGTGGAGTGTAGTGGCCTAAAACCATGTTGTGATGGGGCTAGGGGGGTGTTAGGTGTAACTAGTTGTAGTATCAGTCTTTCAGTGACTTTGGAGGGGGTGCAGAAGAGTGTGATGGGGCGGTGTGAGGAAGGTAATGTGGGGTCTTTGTTGGGTTTGGGGATAGTGATGATAATGCCATGCTTCCAGATGTTGGGTATTATGTTGTGTGAGNCAGTCTTTCAGTGACTTTGGAGGGGGTGCAGAGGAGTGTGATGGGGCGGTGTGAGGAAGGTAATGTGGGGTCTTTGTTGGGTTTGGGGATAGTGATGATAATGCCATGCTTCCAGATGTTGGGTATTATGTTGTGTGAGAAGCTGTAGTTGTTGGTGAGTGCTTGTATGCCTTGTGGTCCAAGGTGTTTAAGGTGTATGTTGCTTATGTTGTCTGGTCCACAGGCAGATGAGTGCTTGAGGTTGCTGATGATGTGCTTCATCTGGTTGTAAGGGAAAGGTGCGAAGTCTGGGTCTGTGGGGAACTGTCTCTTATGTCGGATGATACGTCGGTCGTCACGATGAGGGTTTAGATGGCTGACATGTGAAAAGTGATTGATGAGAATGTTTGCTTGTTTGTTTGAAGGAATGGTGTCTGTTGTTGTGATGGCAGCATGTGATTGTGTAGTGTTGCTGTTGGAGAGTGTGATGCTGTTTAGTGTTTTG
>JAGKTI010018198.1:0-17888 GCA_018397915.1 Birgus latro | reverse complement strand
CAAAACTTACTCGTGGGAAAAGAGATGTGAAGAACACACAACACCGCGTGGAGTGGAGTGTGGAGGCACACCGTGCGTTTTGTGAGCTTAAACGGAGGCTAGCGGAAGATGTATTGCTAGCTTTTCCTCGCTTTGATAGACCTTTTGTGTTGACTACAGACGCCAGCAGTACGGCGATTGACGGAGTTTTGCAACAGAAAGATGATCAAGGGTTCCTTCGGCCATTAACTTTTTTCAGCTGTGCTCTAAACAAGGCAGAGTTGAACTATGCTACGATAGAGCAAGAAGCGCTGAGCATTGTTTACGGGTTGAAGGTGAACAGACCGCTTATCTTGGGTTATGAGATATTGATACAGACCGATCATCGACCTCTTACTTGGTTGTTTAATGTGAATGCGGCTTCAGGGAGGATTGCAAGATGGCAAATCCAGGTAGCCGAATATGACATCAAGGTTGAATATTTACCAGGGCAACAGAATGTCGTAGCGGATGCTCTATCCCGTTTGAGAACGACTCAGTCTAGTGATGAAGATGAAGTTGCACTACTTGTGAGTTCAGGCACTGTGGAAATAGACACAATAGATTGGGATGTCACTGAGATAAGGCGACAGCAAGATGCACACCCAGTTTGGGGTAGATTAAAGGGTTATTTGCGGAATGAGACTACGGAGGTACCAAAATTGCCAGCAAAGTTAGACTGCTTTCATTTGTTACCAGACGGTTTGCTCTATAAGAAGGAGAGTCGGTCATTTGGCATAGGGGAAGTATTCCAGATTGTAGTCCCAGAAGATAGCGTTCATTCTGCACTTAGACTTGCTCATTGCTTATCGTTATCTGGTCATGGTGGAACCAAGATTACTTTAGCTCGCACGAGACGGTTTGCATACTGGCCTCAGATGGAGAGAGATGTCGTGGAATTTTGCAAACAGTGTACCCAGTGTATACGTTCAAAGCGTTCGGGGGACGCCCCAGGCCCGCTTCTCCGTTTCCCCGATGTCACTGCCCCATGGGTCAGGTGTCACATGGATTTGATTGGTCCACTAAATAGATCAGAGGAAGGGCATTATTATGTCTTAACTTTCATTGATGCGATGACTCGATTTCTCGTCGCGGAACCATTAAAGTCTAAGTCTGCCGAAGAGGTGGCTAGAGTGTTTGTGGAGCGAGTCATTTGTGTTTACGGAACTCCACAACAATTAGTCACTGATCGGGGAACTGAATTTGTTAACAAGGTGTTTCAGGAATTGGCACGTTTGTTGCATATGAAACATGTGAACATTACTCCTTACCACCCATCCTCTAATGGATTGGTGGAGAGGGCAAATGGCACCATCATACAAATAATACGAACTATGGTAGATCAGAACGCTTATCACTGGCATAGAATGGTACCAGTTGCTATGATGGCTTATATCTCTGGATATAATCGGACTATCCGTGATTCCCCTTACTTCTTGCTGTTTCTCAGGGACCCACAGGTGCCTTATCATGTAGTACAGGACCCATCTTTGAAGTACAACCTTGAGGATATACCTAATTTATTTGCCGCCATGGCAACAAAGGTTTTCGAAAGATGCCAGGACTTTCTCGATCGTGCGAGCACAGAGAATGAGAACAGAAGGGCAAAGCGATGTATAATGAAACCACTTATGGTAGGGGACCGTGTCTATGTGAGGACTGTTCCTGCCAGGGGGGTGGCAAGGAAATTGCAACCTTTGTTTTCAGGACCCTATCGTGTAGTTGATCGGGTAAATGATGATGTTATCAAGGTTTGTCCTATACAAGGGGGGAAAGTAACCACTTTACACACTGACAGGGTGAAAGTGGTCAAGGAGGAGTGTATTATGAAGAAGCAAAATTGTAATGCAAAAATGGCTTATCCTGTTCATGAAGGTGGAGAGACTGGGGATGAAGGGGAAAGTGCAGGTGAGGAAATAAATGAGGAAGAATGCATCCCAGGGCCTGTAATTGACTTCAGTCTGCCTCCTCCACAAGTAAGTCAGGCTACAGGTAATGGTGGAACTGGCAACTCGGCGGATTTGCTGCCAGCCGCCGCTGAGTCGAGGCCAGCCACCATTCCCTCACACCATACTACACCTCACACTCCACCACATTGTAGATACAGTCTGCGGTCACGTTCTAGTGTCCCAGACTACCCGTTGTGTATGGATGGACCTATTGAGTATCAGACTGCACAAGCAGAGGCACCTGGTGTGACTGAAACACAGACTGAAGTGACTGAGGACAACACAGGAGACATGTAGTTTTTACTAAGTGAATAAATGATAGTCAGGTGAACTTGTGGTTATAGTTTTACAAATCTCTTGCAGATGATTGCTTGGGTTTGGGTGAGTCCATCCCAATTGGAATCGATAGGACCACAAGAGGAGACACCTGCCAACTTGGGATTGGTGTTTTCACCTGTGGGTCGTTTGATGATTACAGGAAATAACTATGTAGTTCCAGTTGTACTTAATAAGGAGGAGTTGTTCCAACCTTTACGTGTTGCTCGCGACTTGAGTGATGCCATATTGTGGAATATAGGCCACATGGATAATGGCAGCGCTCTAGTTGCTTCATTACGGAATACTGTGCATGCCTTTCAAATTGAATTTGATGCTTGCTATCAGGATTTGAGCAGATATCTCATGTCAGATCATCCATGGAGTCGTCGCTCCAGAAGGGGTGCAATCGACATATTGGGGCAGTTTGCCAATATTTTGTTTGGAACAGCTACTCAACAACAGGTTGATGACATTCATGCTAGGTTAAGGAGCCTTGAGACGATGTCAGAGAAGGAGAGGTCAGTATTAAATGTTCATTCCAAGGTATTGAATAGTACAATCAGGAACGTGTCACACATGCAGGCATCACTGTTGAAGATACAGAAGGCTGCAAATATTTCTTACAGTATCATACGATTGTATTCATTGAAGACCTTAGAGTTGGAGAATGAAGTAAAGATGTATGAGGCTTTGTTTAACCTTCAACTCACCCTGTCTGACATCATAGCTGATCATTTTAGAATTAAGTTGGGTATTCAGGAAATGCTCCAGGCTAGGCTGAGTTTAGATATTGTCCCTAACGAAATCTTGTTGGAATTATTGGGGAATATCTCACTCAAGGAGCCGGGTCTACTTTTCCCAGCGAGGCCAGAATATCTAGCACTGTACCGTGACATCATCAAAGTTGTACCTCGAGGTTACATGTCAGCGGTGTGCTTTTACTTACTAATACCAGTGTTGGGTGACCCTTCTGATGTATTTGGCATCTTTAGGATCACCTCACTTCCTTACAGTGTGCCTGCTACGGAGGTCTACGTGAGAGTGCTTCACCAGTATAACTTCCTTGCTTTCACGGAAGACCGCCTCCATTATGTGCTGTTTCAAGTTGCAGGGACCACCAGGACTTGGTGATCTGTGAACCTTTGGGATCCGTCTATCATGTCGCGACCCCATCTTGTGAGAGTGATTCTTTTCTCAACAGAAACAATGCCACTAAGCTCTGTAGGAAAGAAATCTTAACTTCATTCAGTCCAGTTTTTGTGAAGCTGAAAAATTATTTTTGCTTCTCCACAGCCCAACCTTTGTATTTCACGTTGAAGTGTGTGGTGAATCCAATTAGAAAAATCGTGCAAGTTGTTAAGGGAGTAGGTAAATTGGTCTTGGGAGATGGCTGTAGCGCCCACAGTGAAGCCTTGACCCTTCCTGCTTATGCAACTCTTACTGTAGAAACTAAGCTCACTGTTTACCCCCATCTCCTAAACTTCAGTACCTCACTCACACATGCTGAACTTACAGCTATCAAGGACTTACCCACTTTAGGACCTAACCTTAACATTACTCCTCTGTTTCTGGATGATCTCCTTAAATATCAAAGTCAGTTACAGTTGATTGAACCTCTCAAACCCTTCGGTTCCTCCACCTTTTTCTGGTACTATGTCCATGCTGGAATAGCTCTCTTTCTGGTTCTCCTGTCTGCATATATCCTTTATAAGTGTTACACTACTGGCTGTGGGTGTACATGTTGCAGACTTGAGTCCATACTCAGACGTCGACGTGCACGGAACCCCGCCATGCCCTACTCACGACGAGGACGTGTGACTTCATCTTTGGGGGGAGAAATGTCGGGAAGCCGACAAGCATCCCCTCAGGTAGATGTAAGCAGCCGCACAGCTGTTGCAGGTGTGGAGGCAAGTACACCTGCTGGATGTGAGTTTAGGGTGAAACACGTACAGAAGAGAAAGAGTAGAGAATTCGATGTCGATTCTATGTATAGCTGTGGACAATAAATATGGGGAGGTGGAATAAGGAAGGGAGGTTGAGAGAAAGTAAGTAAATGGAAGGAGGAGAGAGATAGAGAGAGGAGTAATGATGGTGTTGGTTAGTTGTTTATACAGACAAGTGTTGACTAGGCAGTTCAGACCGTGAGAGCATATGCTGACGACGGAGCTTTTCGCCGTGGGAAAGCAAGCTGATGCAGCGATTCTGCTAGGGCCTCTACGGTGGATGACGCGGGTGACGTGTGGATGAGGGCGGTGGATGAGTGGGTGAGGCCATCACCCACCTCGCAACCATGTGACCTGCTGGTGAACATCGGCAACTCTTGAGGCCAGAATGAGGGTACGGACCTCAGTTGAGACTTGAGCATGAGCAGAGCTCTGGTGGACATCGTGACGAGAGGACGCAGCTTGACGTGGCCTGGTGGGGAGACACGTCGCGAGGGATGTCGCTGTGTAGCCGAGAGTAAAAGTTCCAGGGGGCAGCATGAAAGCACTTCTGTTAATAGTAAGTTAAAAGTACATGCTTGTTGTAATCGCGGGTGCAACCGGTGAACAGTGCTATTATATTTGTCTGTCGTCTGGGACTGGTAAAAGGACTCCTAGTTAGAAACGGAATGAGAAAAGACTTTAAATATTTAAATGTGTTTTTCTTGTACTAATGTAACAGTGTAACTTTATATATATATATAAGTGAATAAAGAGAGTGCTTTATTTATAACAGCACTAAGTAACTTTTACAAGACTAAATATATAAGGTTTATTTTAAATCATAGAACTTTTATAAGTGTTTTGATTTATTAATATAGTGTTAGCAATAAAGTGAATTGAGTGTAGATGTCTTAGTGCGGTTTCTGGCATGGAACTTTATATGAAGTGAAATGAGGTGGGAAATACCTCAGGACTCTGTGTAAATATTGTGTGAATACTCTTTTTGTAATTAAAGCCTAGAAAAGCCATATCATTCTTTCACTTCTTCCAGTTCCCAGTTCTAAGTACATGTGTGTAGTGGTGTATAGTGAAGCCACAAGTCGCGCGTTGCCAGTGTCTGAACGATTTCACGCTACCACAGTATTAAATACGGGAGGATAATATTCCCGAGATAAATATCATTTTGGCACCTTGGCAGCGCTGCGACAACTCCAAAGCACAGATTTCCATTGCTCCTCACTCCAGGCAAGATATTTCTAACAAAAATTTACTCTCTTTTTCTTCTGAAGTGCAGTTAGCAGTGGTTTTTTACGAGCACAAAAACTCCTGTATCCCAGATCGTCATGCAACAGCTGTTGCACACTTCTGACAGACACATCTGCCAGCAACTGTGGGTTCTTTTCTTTTAAATTCCGTGCTGTTAGCCTTGGATCCTTGCTAACTTGCCTTGAGATCAGCTGACAGGTCCTGAAGGTTGTCTTACGAGGTCTCCCAGGCTTGGGAAGTGGAGTGGGAGGAATGGCCTCCCCACTGTCCTTGAACTGCTTCACCAGTCTCTGCACTGTCCTCAGTCTAACACCATGTGATTTGCAATAAATGGGAGTTTGTGGCCATCTTTGTATAAAGTAATCACTTCCACACGTTTGTCCTTGCTTGTGGTTACTTTAGGCATGATGAGAATGTGGTAGGTAACCAAATAACTGTGTTATTTGAGTCAAAACATGCCCTCGTGGTGCATCACACACAGAGACAATCCTCCTCCTGTGGCTGCCCAAACATTACTGAGCCTGCTCCTGTGGTGCCAAACCTATCAAGCAGGGTTGCCAGCTCCCGTTGAAAAGCGTCAGCTCATTTCGCATCACAGGGGAGGGTAGTATTGACCCTACTTCACTTAACGCGGAGAAGAATGACGTCGGCAAAAAAACGTCAGTACTTTCCGCGCCTACTGTATATATACACATATAATACATATATATATATATATATATATATATTTATACATACAGTTCACACCCCTAGTATGTGCCTATGTGGGCGGCATCAGTGCTTGCGTACTACGAATTTGCGTACTAGGAATACATAAACTTATGGAGAAATTTACATATGGGCGGCACCCCCCTCTGTCAGTGACCTTTTTGACCCGTTTGAGGGAAAATATCTAAGACATATTTAATACAGTACAGTAGGATCTCACCAGAAACATCTAATTGGTGCCAGAAAATGGCACCAGTTGCATGTGGAGGTGGAGCCGGAGGCAGCTGGTGAGTCAGATGGGGCAGTGGAGGTGGAGGAGACAGCGGCGGGCAATTCAGGGGAGGTGGAGAGGGGAGGATCCTCCATCTCCTCCTCGCTACTGCTCACATTTTTGGCAATTTCCTTCACCTCTTGTTTCATTCCTCATCTTGTTATGACATGGGAATGGAGAGAGCAAAACATCTGTTAATATGATTGCTTTTGGCAGTGTACAGAAAAGGAATGCAGTGCCAGGAATCATAACACTCGCAGAAGTGAAGAATGCTGTGAAGCGGTTGAAAAATGGGAAAGCAGCTTGGGTTAATGAGGTGTATACAGAGTTGATTAACCCTGGTTAGGCATATGTCATTTTAGTAACCACAGTCATTCCTGGGTATTATTCACTCAGCCCTGGAAGAAAAAAAAATATTCTAATCAACATTTGTTCATGAAACTTGGCAAAAGTGTGGAAGAGCCTCTCTTGTTCACACTGATATAAGTATTAACTCATGGATTGCGAGCCACAGCTCAGGCTGGGTAGTGTTGTGTTGCCAGCCACAACTCAGGCTGTGCTGGCTGTGCATCACCGCTAACTACTCCACCACTATGCAAACTTACTCATGGCACTACGCAAAGATGGGGAGAGAGAGATTATTTTTCTTGTCACCAGATGATGCTCTGAATGTTTATCTTCAAGTTTATAATAAACAAAAACATTTTTTTTTTTCACTTCTTCCCTATGTATACTTATGTATGGTGTTACGCATAGACGGAGAGAGAGACTTTTTTTTTTTTTATACCAGATGATGCCCTGGATCTTTATCTTCAAGTTTATAATAAACCAAAAGTTAAAAAAAAAAAAAATCCCTTGTTTTTTGCACACCATGGGGTGGGATAAAAGCAGGTAATTGCACAATCCATGGATTAAAGAAGTTTAATGAGAGGTAGCAATGTAAAAAAGAAATCTTGAGATCATTTTTGAAAAAAAAAAAAGTTTGAGAGTTGATAGCTAAACATATACAAGAGTAAAAACTTATTTTTGTCCTTATTTTCTACTCCTTGTTTGCATCCTCAAACCTCCCAAACACAGGCTGCTAGCTTCTCTCATCAGAAAACCATAAGTGAAAAATACTACTCACACAATAGGCATAGCTGGGTGAAAATCACCCAACCACTGTAAACAATATAAAGTCTGTGAGGTGTAGAGCATCACCCACCCACCTAACACCGAGTCTCAACACACAATGCAGCTACTGAGAGAGACAATGTTCTGGAGATAAAGGGTCCATGTGTATAATATAGTGTTGCAATATCACTGGGTGAATTTCACCCAGGTATGCCTATCCAGGGTTAAGTGTAGTGGAGAGTCAGAATGAAGTGCTTGTTATAGTTATGTAAAAAGGTATGGATGAGTGAAACTGGACCAGGAAAGTGGGAAAAGGCTATGAGTGTACCCCTGTACAAAAATAAAGGTGAGGGAAGTGACTGCAAGAATTATCGTGGTATAAGTCTATTGAGTGTTGTAGGGAGGGTATATGGAGGAATTATTACAGTATAGAGAAATTAAGAGAGATAACAGAAGTCCTAGTGAGTGACGAACAGGATGGCTTTAGGAGTGGCACAGGATGTGTGGATCAAATAATTGCAGTGAGACAGATAGTGGAGAAGGCTTGTGAGAAGGACCATAAGGTGTTTGTGGCATTTATGGATCTGGACAAAGTAGATGGAGAAGGATTTTAGAATGTTTTGCCCATATACAGTGTAGGAGGTAAGCTGCTAGGTACTGTTAGGAGTTTTTATGATGTTAGTGAGGCATGTGGAAGGGAGGGTAAATGGGCATCTGAGTGAATGGTTCATGATCAGTGTGGGCGTATGACAAGGTTGTGTGATGTCCCCATGATTGTTCAGTATATATATATATGTGGATGGGGTGATGAGGGAAGTAAAAACATGAGTATTGGAGAGAGGGATGGGGATGGTAATGAATGGTGATCGATGGAATACCTCAGATTTGTTGTATGCTGATGATGCAGTGCTACTTGCAAATACTTGACAAAAGCTTGATAGACTAGTGCAGACTTTTGTTAGCTGTCTGCGAGCATCATGCCTTGAGAGCAAATGTAGAAAAGAGTAAAGTAATGGTTATTGAGAGAGGCGACTCCCAGTGTGATGTTACAACGAATGGAGAGGGAGACTGGCATTGGTGAAAGAGTTTACATACCTGTTTACAGTGATAGAAAAGAGAGGAAAATGTGCAAAAGAAGTGGAAAGTAGAGTGACACATGGAAGGAAAGTAGCTGGTGCTATGAAGGCCTTGATAAGATACAGAGGCTTAATTGTTGCAGCTGCATGAGGCTTACATGAAGGAGTATTAGTTTTTTTTTTTTTTTATAATGCAAGGAAGAAAGAACCAAAGGCCATGGGCCCGCAAACTGTTCCTTCCAAGAATAAACCAAAACAATACAAACGAGAGCCAAATTCAAGATCCGTTCATTTCGAGATGCCTGGACACACTGCGTTTGAAAGACTGGAGATCATAGGAAGTAGGAAATACAGACAGAGGAAGACAGTTCCAGAGTTGACCAGTTGCATAAATGAATGACTGGGAGTAACTGTTAACTTTTGCATTAGAGAGTTGGACAGAAAGGGGATGAGAGTTTGTTGCTAGACGGGAACTACGTGCCCCTCATAGAGGTGGAGGGATGCAAGCAGACAGTTCAGAGGAACGATGGCCATTGAAGTAGCGATAGAAGAGAGATAAAGATGCAACAGTGCGGCGAAGAGACAGGTTGAAGGGAGCTAGTAAGAGGAGGAGAGTTAATGAGATGAAAAGCCTTTGACTCCACCCTATTGAGAAGGGCTGTATGTGGGGATCCTTGCCACACATGAGAGTTGTATTCCAAACAGGGGCGAATAAAACCCATGTATAAAGTCAACATCTGTGCAGGGGTAAAGAAAGTTCGGAGTCAGCTTACCACACCGAATCTCTTTGAAGCAGATTTCACAAGAGATGTAATATGTTCTTTCCAAGATAAATCCCAAGTGAATGATATCCCAAGCATGTTCAAGGATGATGTAGGAACGAGCTGGACATTATTAAACATCAGCGGGTACTCCTGTAGAAGGTTTTGTCGGGTTGATAGGTGTAAGAATTGAGTCTTTGATGCATTAAAAACAACAAGATTATTTTTACCCCAGTCAGAGATATGAGCCAAGTCAGACATTAGGTGTGCCATAGCCTCATTCCTTGTTTGTTGAAGTAACTGCTGAGATGGGCGTTGCGGGAACCGAATGGAAAGGTGAAAAGTGGAATCATCAGCGTATGAGTGGATAGGGTTAGATGTACAGCTTAGAAGGTCATTGATGAATAAAAGGAAGAGAGTTGGTGATAGGACAGAGCCCTGAGGAACACCACTGTTGATAGATCTAGGAGAAGAACGGTGGCTGTCTACAACAGCGACTATAGAACGACCAGAAAGGAAGCTAGAGATGAAGGCACAGATAGAAGGATAGAAACCGTAAGAGGGCAGTTTAGAAATTAAAGATTTATGCCAGACTCAATCGAAACCCTTTGAGATGTCAAGCGCAATGACAAAGTTTTTGCCAACTTTTACCATATGGATGTGAAACTGTGGTTTGGCATGAAAATGAAAAGTTAGGAGTAAGAGCAGTGGAGATGGGACTGCACAGGAATTTATGTGGAATACAGATAGTGTATATGATAAAGAATAATGTGATTCATGAAAGATGTGGAGTGAGGAAGTCTATGGACACCTGAATTGAAGAAAGTTTACTGAGATGGTATGGTCATGTGAAGAGAATAGGTGATGCTCAAGTGGTGAAAAAGGTATAACTGAGCAAATTTGAAAGAGGGAGGAAGTGAGGTAGGCCAAGAAGAAGGTGGAGGGATATGGTGGATGAGTGTGTGAGGAAGAGAGGTATGGAAGTTGGTGAGGTTGAGAGACTGACAAGAGATCAAGCTGGCTGGATGAATTTCGTGTGGAGAGATGCATAACCAGGGGTTTGGGCTCCCCTTTAACGTGACAGCATTTTGATTGGCTCTGTCAGGTAGGTATGTGTGAAGCTACAGAACGTGTTGAAATTTTTTTGGCCTATCTGATGGACCCAGGATTTCGAGGGCTTGAATGATGAGTGAATGGAAGCAAGGCCTATTGAACTGGGCAAACTTAGGCTGTCTGGACGTTGCTACTCCTCACCCTGCCATTGGGTGGGAAAGGAGGTTCAGATGATGATGATGATGGTAAAATATGTTATCTTCCTGCAGATAATTTATGTGAATGTGACCAAGGATCACAGCCCTATCAGTCTAGATGATGTGGATGCCCCACTCACAGTCAAGGTCACTTATTCTGTCACGTGGATTCCTACCAAGTGAGTTTTTCCACCCTTTTTTTTTTTCCCTTCAGTAGGCATCTCGCTGTAACTCATAGCTTTAACTTTTGTCACCTGAAATTTAAAGTAATGAATTAATTTATATTCTGAGTTACAGTTCAGTTTTTATGATAATTATTAACATGTAATAGTATGTATTGCTTGTGAATACAGTATTGACGTCCTAACTTAGTATGCACTAGTATATCTTGCGACAGAGCCAGAGGATCTGCTAAGAGAGGCATTTAATATGCAAGGGACTGTAATCTGGCTTATCACCCCTTTGAGTGTCAGTTTGGCATAGTGATTTAACCCTTTGTAATGTTAGACACTTAAACTGAAGAACTCTGGCAGTCCGCAGGAAGTTTCCAGTAAGTGTTGCTTAGGAGATAAGTGCTGGTGTACCCTGATATATTATGGGAATGCATCAGATATTGATTTTATTGAATTATGAAGCAGTTTTTCCTATTCATTTATGAAGAAACATTGAAGATGCATGCCAGCCCCCACCCAGAACTCACAAATATATAATCTACCAACAAAGGACATAAAATGAAACTGGTAGTGTTTATACCAAGTACAATGTGTGAAGTATTTATTCCAAAAGCACCATTTGGTCTTGCTGTTTGATAGTGTTGCGTCAAGTGAATACCTGTCACATAACGATTTATCACAGGTCAGTTTAACGTGGGTTCAGCGGAGTTAGGGAGGGTGCCTTTGACCTTAAAACCTAAAATCCCCCCTGAGGCTGGGCAACAGTAGAGGGCCTGGATGATCACTCCAGGTCCTCAGGAGAAGATGAATTGAGATGGGGAGAGTGATGCGTTGACGCCAAGAGAGAGAGTGATGCGCCGAGGCTGATGGATAATGATGTGGTTATGCCAGTTGAGTGCAAAGTGGCAAGGGTGAGGATGAGAGTCAGAGAGCGTCGTGGTGTGATGTACGTGCCAGTTGGCAATGAAGATGAGGGAGACATGACAAAGGCAGGTGATGCAGGACATTGCATTTACACACCGCTCATTGTTGGCCTTGGTTCTTCCTTGAAGCTACTGGCAGTGAAGGAGGAGGAGATGATGGTGGTCTGCTGTGCTGCCTTTTTCTTAGCTGCCAGGAGCTCCCTTCACACCTTCAAGTGTTGGTCGATGTCATGTGTTGATGTGTCACTAGTCGCCGGGTTCAGGTCTCTGTCCCAGATATGCCTCCATCACTTGTTCCCTGTGCTCAGTGAGTTCCTCTTTGGATAACTGCTCAGTATGGCTGTCCAAGATCTCTCGCACATCTTCCCTGTTGACCTCCTGAAATCCTGCCTCATCTGAGAGGTCAGTGATGTCTTGATGGATGTTTTCGACTGCTGGGAATCCCACAAAGGAGTACTCACTCTCCAGCCGTACTTTGTGCCAGATGGTCTTCAGTGTGCTCACCGGCACCTCCTTCCACTCTGCTGTTGCTGTATATTGTTGATGGCATGCATGATGTTAAATTTCTGCCAATAGCACTGCACCACATCGCTTGCCCCAGAGTCACTCGCCCTCACCATCTGCTCCATGGTGCTTTCGAGGTAGTACACCATGAAGATTGCAATGACATCTTGATCCATCTGTGGGAGCAGTGATGTATTGTTGGGGAGCAGGTGCACCACTTTGATGTTACTCACCCTGTCTTTCAATCCCTCAGGGTGGCTTGAGGGATTGTCGATGAGCAGGAGGAAACGGTTGGCAAGATTGCTCCTGTTGGCATAGTCATGCAGCCAAAGGGACAGGTACCCTGCCTTGTACTACTGGCAAAGTGCAGAGGTCAGCCAGGCCAACTGGGGTTACTCCTTCAAATAACCCCAAGGTTTTTACGAACTGTGCCAGCTCCTGGTTTCTCCCAGTGGTGCACTAGAAGCAGCTATAGTCTTTTCACCTTAACTTGGCCCATTTTTTTCCTTTTACAGTTTACTTCACATAGCTCAGTGACAGAACAAGACAATACTGTGGATCTGTAACCTTTCCACGCACTTCTTCATGACTTGCATCGTATTTTAGCGTTAATCTCCTGCTACAACTCTGTATTGAAGATGGAGAGATGGCAGTTTTAGGCCAAGTTAAGGAGAAACAGGTACAGAGCTTCAGGTCCCCTTCTGCATTGGCACCAAGATGGAGAGTGAGGTTGTCCACCATTAACCCATGTGCATGTTGTTCTTCCCGTCTGATACTGTCTTCCTTGATGTCCACTTCCAAAACAGAACCATTTCAGTAGAGTGTAAGACCTGTGTTGGAGAGTATCCCCTCCACCTCTATAATAACCTTCGGCTGTGCAGGAAAGGCCTTAGCTGCCACATGGTCTGTGCTTGCAGCCTTGCCATGCATGATTGTATGTGTAAGGCCAGCATGGGCCTTGAAACATTCAAACCAACCCATGCTGGCCTTGAACTCCTTTGTCCCCATACCTTTCTTATCCCTAAGGTACTTCCACTTATCTAGAGCCTTACTGTGATAGAGGAGTGGTGAAGAAGCTGTTTTGCTCACTTCAGGTTATTAACCCACAGTACCAGGAGATGCTCCATCTCCTCCACGAAAGGCTCTCTTGCTCTTGTTAGATGCTTTATGGTTCGGGAAGGCATGTTCTGTGATGCCATTTTGCAGCATCTGATTTCTTTATGACCATCGAGACTGTGGACTGGGGCAGCTTTAAGGCATTAGTGATGTAACTTCTCCTTGTGTATGCTTAACTGTCTAATTTCTTGTCAGGTTAAAGGTGACTTCTTGTCCTTTTAACCTTGCTCTCGGCAGCATCAGTAACACCACGCCTTCCACTAGGGGTAGGTTCATAGTTCCCATTCATCCATCCATCCATCATCCAATCCTTCGTTTTCCCATGAGGAGTGTAAGAGCCCGGGGCTAGGCAGGTTGGTCCTGACATTTAAGATGGGAGTGACCAGCCTCACTCATCCCTAAGTGGCATTACATGAGCAGTAAACCCCAACCATCCCTTGGATATAAACCTTCACCAGCAATTACAGTATTTCTATTTATCTATCCACAGCCAGATAAAGGGTGGCTGTTTGTCTTTGAGTTAGTTGTTTTATGGGGAGGGACACTAATCCTCTGCCAACCCACTTGTTGACACGTAGGGAACACATATGGGTTGGTTATATGATTATCACCCATCGTTGTAAATGGTTTCCTGGCTTACAGGAAACCATTAGGCTTGTCACCCACTGCAAAGCCACCTGAAAAGGGAAGAAGAGTAATAAAAGATGATAGGAAATATGGATGAAATAGGAAGAAAGGAGGGCAAACACAGAAAAAGAATGATAAAAGTGAAAGAAAAAGTAGGCAGAACTGCATCGAGTGGGTGGATGATGGTTGCCACCACCTACCACCATACTCAAAGTTCTCTTTCCACTTAGTATTGCATGCAACACTATTCGTAGTGTACTTGCACTACTCCTTGGCATTGGTGATTGCTTTGTGATGTGGTCTTATGCAAACGAGAAGGTTGGGTAACTTATGGCCAGGAGAATGGAGGGGAGATGACCACAGGCACAGGACACATGAGTAGTATGCAAGCAAGGCTTAAAGACTTGGTGTGAAAGCCGTTGCTTGCGCAGACCCATGCTCGGGGTTCTGTGCTTATAAACATCAGGCGGCCTTGTCGGCGCAGATAGCTTACTGTCGGCTTGCATGTGTCACCATGTCCGCACAAGATTTTTGGAACCGGCCCTTGCAAATGTCATTTTAGCGACGCTGCACCCAGTTTTTTAACGGTATACTGAAAAGGGTATAACTTCTGAATTATCTGTTTAACAATTTATGACATAATGAACAGTTTTATAGCAGAACCTGACTGTACCATGGTTGTTTGTTTGTACACTAACCAGTTTATACAGTCCTTTGTTAAACCTGGGGTACTGTGCAAACAAGTACATGGCCAGTCTTGTGTACACAGGGGTATGTCTTTCCATTATAAAACCCTGCATTGACAGACCAGAACTTCTCTTCCCCTCTCTCTTTTTCTCACAATTATCCACTTCCTCATTTCTCTTTTTCTAATCTCTTCCCTCCTGTTACTTCTGTTCCTCTCTCTTAGTCATTTTCGAGTCACATCCAAAGGCTATAAAAGAAAATGATCAAAGAAAAAAAATCTGTTCAAGAGGATATGCACAAGAAATTTGCATCCCTCTTCATCTGATCATTTGTGGAGACAGTATTTACATTATCCCATGCAGGCATTTTTGACATCTGTGTGACTGTCATAAGTTTTACATTCCCTCCCTCCCTTTTTTCCAGGAGTGGAGGCGCAAAAGGAATAAAATTTCCACTTAAGTGAGAGCCAGCCACATCTGCCTCAGAAGGTTAACTCCCATGACACTGGGGCTCCCTGTACCCTATCCCCTTCCCACAACCAGGCATATTTTTGTAATTTGGATTTCCCCCCAAACATGTATTTTGTCATACAAATAAGTCACAAATAATACAAACACACAAAAAAGGGAGTATAGTCTGTCCTTGTCTGACACGGTTATTGCTGCGCACCCCTAATGTGTTAGAGAAATTTCGTTTTGGAGAGACTCTTGAAACCCCATATTTCCTTCCGCGTCCCTGCCCAAAGTCCACTTTTTCCCCCTTTGTGGTGCACAATTTTTTTATACATCCCAATTTTAGCCTCCTAGAAAGCATTATTATGGTTCAAAAAGTATAAAAGAGTATTATTACAGTTAAAAGCCATATTTTATTTACTTTATGGGAGGATAAGATGAGACACACTATGCCAGAAGGGAGGTAGAGGGGAGAACACTGGTTGAAATCCTTCAGAGTCCATAGCTCGCATAACATTTCTCACATCATCATCTATTTTTCATGGCTTCTTCTTCCTGCTGGCATTGGATATTCTCATCCTGTAGTTCAGCAGCAGCTTGTCTGGCAAAGTAGGGAGTGATGAGTGATTGTTTACGTCAACTCACCCATTTGGTGTGCATACGATTGTAGACTTTGAACACATCTAACCTTTGCCTGATCACTTCATTTCCTCTGGCAAGAGATGGGTCCTTATCCAAGATGATCTCCTTGAGATAATCAACTTGACTCAGGATCTAACTTAACATCTAACTGCTGGGTTCACCTGGTGCTCTTTCCTCCCTTCCTTCCTCTTGCTCTTCCCTATCATGCCTGTCCCTGACTTGCTCTTCAATTCCCTCCAATAATCTGTCTAATGAAGTGTCACTGACATCCCTGGCAACCCCCATCACCTCCTCAAAAGTCACTTTATCACAACCTGGCACAGCCTGAGCAGCAGATGCAGCAACAGAGCCAGATTCAGCAGCTTTTTGGACACTCCTGCCTTTGGCTTCCACTGCACACAACCGTGGAGCTACACGTTGCCAAGCATGGTTAATGATGGTTACGTTTTCTTCCTCCCAGGCTCCTAGGAGGTTATTAATGATGTGTCTGATGTTGGAGGGCTTCCAAAATTTTTTTTTACATCCATGACTTCTTTAGAGAAGACTTCCTCCTCCTCCTCCTCCTCCTCCTCCTCCTCCTCCTCCCTCTCCTCCTCCCCCCCCTCTTCCTCTCCCCCCCCCTCCTCCTCCTCCCTCTCCTCCTCTAAAAAAAACTTGACGTTGGCTATCACCTCCTGGTGAAGAGGCTGCAGAAGAGAGGTGTTTGGAGGCAAAAACTCAAACCCTTACATACTTGTTGCGGCCGATGAGAAAATGTGGGTGTGAAGGAGCATTTTCCAGGAGGAGGAGGAGGACCTTAAATGGCAGGCCTTGCTGTTGAATATGGTGGCTTGCCTCGGGAACAAAACAGTTGTTGAACCAGTCATTTGCAAGCTGCCCTGTCATCCACGACTTGGCTGCCTTTCTCCAGTACATCCCTGACTGGTCCATACTCTTGAGATGACAGTAGACGTGTGGTCTAGAGGCATGGTGGATGATAAGTGGCTTCGTCTTGAAGCTGCCACTTGCGTTGCAACAAAACAGCATGTTCACATGACTCTTATCTGCCTTGCGACCCTTCACGTGCTGCGTGATTTTGAAGATGTAGGTGGAGGTTGGCATCATCTTCCACTGTATCCCAGTCTCATCCATGTTGAATATTTGCTCTGCAGAATATCCTCCCGCCTCAATGATGTCTTTCAAGATGTCGGGATACTTCTTGGCTTCTACCACGTCAGCAGTTCCTCACTTTCCTGTAAACTTGACTTTCTTAAGTTTCTTCCTATGGGCAAAAGACATCAGCCAGCCTGTTGATGCCTAAGTTAGGTTGAGAGGTCTCAGTGGGTGGGTATTTCTCACAAGCTCCCCTGAAGAACCTTGCAGCTCATGTCCTGAGGTCAGAAGCAGAGACTGGCATATGATTTTTCTCCTGACGTCTTATGTACTCTTCTAATAAACGTTCCGTCACAATCACAGCCCTTGGCATAATAATGGACCTCATGTCTGCCTCTTCAGCTCCAAACTTCTTGACACAAGATAAAATGGCTTGCCTGTTTCTGTAGATGGTGTGAATGGTGGCCTCGCTCAACTTAAGGGAACGAGCAACCGCTGACTTCCTCCCTCCGGCATCAATCCTCCTGATGACCTCTCACTTCTCCTTGTTGGTCAGATGGAACTTCTTCCTGCATTCTCAAACACCATTAGGTCCTGGTACAGTGTTGTCATCCATAGTGAAGAGGGGCAACTCAGACTGGCACAAAAAAAATGTCTGAGAAAGCTGGGGCAAACATGAGCACTGCTTTTCACAGCACAACACAAGGCAAGCTGAGGGATGGTGCAGGAGGTAGCAGGCATAGTGGGGAGGCAGGTGGGAGCAGGGAGTGTCCTAATTGGCTAGGTAGTTCAAGAACAAGAATGCTGAAGTGTGATTGGCTGGGAGGTAGATGACACCCGTTGGCAAGGCAACGCTCCTATGAGTCATCTCATCACCACCCACCTGGTCCAAAAAAAGTGTTAGCTTCATCAGTGGCTGTGTTAGAAGGGATATTCTATCTGTCTATCTATTGCCAGACACCTTAATCCCGTAAGGGGTGGCCATAAACAAATCGCCTCCATGTCGCTCTATCCCCC
>JAGKTI010018197.1:0-17889 GCA_018397915.1 Birgus latro | reverse complement strand
GTAGTGAAATGCCAGGGGATAGAGTGACGAGGCGATTTGTTTGTGGCCACCCCGTTCGGGATTGAGGCATCTGGCAATAGATAGATAGATAGATGTGGAGTCACATGGAGAGACAGACTAACAAATGAGGAAGTGAAGGAGCGTTGTGGTGTGGTTGAGGACGTGATGGGAAGCGTTAGGAGAAGCACATTAAGGTGGTTTGGGCATGTGGAGAGGATAGAGAGTGAAAGACTGACGAGGAGGGTGTATGTGAGTGAGGTGGAGGGGGCGAGAGGGAGGGGGAGGCCTAGGATGAGATGGAGGGATGGAGTGGAGAGGTATATGAGAGAGGGGGGTGTGAGTTGGGAGCATGGTAGTGAAATGGCAGGGGACAGAGTGACATGGAGGCGATTTGTTTGTGGCCACCTCGTGCGGGATTGAGGCGTCTGGCAATAGATAGATAGACAACACCAGTTTTCTGGCATCCTTCATTCCAGAGCCGTGTTGGATGAACCATTTTGCCGGACTAACTGAGGCTACTTATTTTACATATAATAATTTAAATAGGACCATTGGAGATCATGTATAATATTTCAGCAAGATACCTCTGACCCACTATCCTTCAGAGTAATCACACACATGTTAGCTCGGTTGCTTAGGTGAGAAGTGGTTGGAAGAAGTTCAGGGAGCTGTTGCCTCTCCTGACATTGAGAGGACTCTCCTTACGTGCTAAGGGGTCGTTGTATGCAGCATGTGTTAGGAGTGTGATGCTGTTTGGCAGTGAGACCTAGGCAGTAAAGGAAGAGGATATTCGCAGGATTAAACGTACAGAAATGACAATGATTAGGTGGATGTGCAATGCGTCCCTGCATGCAAGGCCTGGGGGGGCTGGGTTTACGATGGAAGAGTTGAGAGGTAGGGTGGGACTGGAATGTATTGGTGTTGTGATGAGGAGATGTTGGCTGAGGTGGTTTGGACATGTGGAGAGGATGGGGGATGATAATTGGGTACAGAGGGTGAGAGGTGTTAATATTGGGGGAGGGGTTGGGAGGGGTAGACCGAGAAAGACATGGGACGAGGTCATTAAGTGTGACTTAAGGGTTAATGGACTGAACAGGGAGGCTGCCAGGGATCGAGCAGTGTGGAGAGCCGCCATTAGGTGACCAAGGCCGACGTATGCAAACATGTTGGAGCCTTCAAAAACGAAAACGAAAATGAAACGTTCTAATTTAATTTATTTATGGAAGAACTGAGCCTGGTTTGTTATCAAGCTTCCTGACAAGTCCACTTCATCTGACGCTGTCGAAACCATTCCATATCATGTTTAGTACTCTTACCATCTTTCATAGTTTTTCGCATGTTCATTTGCTTTTTCGAATCACTGTCTTCCTAGAAAATCATTCCCCCCCCCCCATTACTTTTTGATGTCATAAGCAGTTGAGAAACCATTACCATATGTGTTAACACAACTTCCACATGGGGATGCCATGGTCCAGATTTTTCAATAATTCTATCTTATCCTGCTATATTGTTTTTGTTTTTAGCACAATAAAATATGTGACTACATTGAATCTCTCCAAATAGCTGAACACTATGGCCACCTGGTAAACTAGTCTGGCAGGTGCGGGAACCTCAATTGCCCTTTCATGATATTGTCCAGATTAAAAGCTGGACCATCTGATGCCAGAAAATTGGTGGGGTACCCATACCACATTTAAGTCTGAGAGCTTTGGAGCCTACCTCACCCTGCAGTCCCCCATCCACCTTGCAGGGGGAGGGAGTTGAGAGGCATTTATATCGGCAGCTGTCTGCACCATTGACACTGGAAAATGCCTGTGTTCAATAGTTTTATTAACTTTTTTATGTATATTACAAGGTAAGTCAATCACTGCTTTTCCATGGACCTGAGTTACAGTTGCAAGCAAAAGTTCACTGACAGTCCTCTTCCAGCATTGTGTTCTGCCTTCCCTATATCTTATTCCTCCCTGAATGTCAGTGTCCCTCCTCCTCAGACCCATTTGTCATGTGCTTCTCACAACAAAGTATTTCATGTATCAGATTTCTCAGTCCTTCCCAAGCATCAGAGCCTAATATTCATGTAAGTCTCATTCTTTCCCAAAGATAAGAGTATCCTCTCTTCTCAGTCCCCTTTGTTGTTTGGATCATATTGCTGTCTCATAATACCATATATCACCTTCCACTCAATGGCTGGCTGGGAAGTGTCGACAAAATTTTGATTGTAATTGTGCCAGGTCAGTAATGTGGCAGAACCATGCAGTATTTCTTCATTGTAAGTCCATTTGATAGTTGATTTAGCTTCCAGTCCATAGAAAACATCAGCTGTACTTTTTTTTTTTTTCCCCTTTTTTCCAAGGAAGAAGGAACCAAAGTTCAGGAGCCCACAAGATTGTTCCCTCAAAAAAAAAAAAAAAGATAACCCATATTCAAGATTTGTTCATGCCGTCTGTTTATTTTATTGTCCTATTTGTCTTATTTGACACACACAGTTAGGAATAAACAAAAAGCTGATTTTAGCACTTTGTTTATATTCCAGTCCAGTGAAAACATCAGCTGTATCATGGCTAACCTAAAGTGGGGATGTCATCAAAAGGAATCATGTCATCAGTTTTATTAGATTTCATTTTAAATTCATCTGCCAACCCTTTGACTGCTGTAATGTCTCAGACAGTTCTCTGTTATTAGTCTAAAGAAATTCCTACATGCACTAGCACACCTGGTGATCATGTGGTTACAATACCCTAGCCAATGTATTGGTGTGCATGGGTTCATATCCGAAAAGGTGACTGAAGGTTTTTCAGTCATGTCATCTCTAGGGAGGTTGGTTGATTACCATTAATGTATTGTACTGTACTGTGGTAGCTTAACCTTTGGCCTTTACACCCCAAAAGAGGTAATACAGGATTGGCTTCTGTCTTATTACTTTATATCACCAAAATTGGGTAAAAAAGGATTTGGTGACATAAGATACAGTAGTTTTTCAAGCCTTTGGTTTATCATTTGTAAAGGCACCAACATGCCTGCATGTGTTTGCCTTGGTCACCAAATGGCGGCTATCCATTTGCTCGATCTGCAGCAGCCTCTATTCAGTCCCAATGTGACCTTGTCCCAGGTCTTTTTTGGTTTGTCTCTTGCAGCCCTACCCTCAGCGTTCACATCTCTTACCCTCTACATCCAATTATCATTCTCCTTACTCTTCACATGCCCAGACCATCTCAGTCAACCCTTTCTCATTGCAGTACTAATACATTCAAGTCCCATCCTTTTCTTAGCTATCAATTTGCAATCCTAGCCTCCCTGGTTGTCATTCAAAGACACACCAAACAACCTTCTAATCATTATCATCTCTACATTTGAGCCTATAAGTATCTTTTTTTTTTTTTTTACTGCCCATGTCACTACTGGACAGCATTACACTCCTAACATGCTACATATAAGGACCCCATAGCATGTAGGGAGAGTCCTTTGAATGTCCAGAGAGGCAGCAGTTCCCTTAACCGACAACCACTCCTTATCATAGACAAAGAGCTAGTTCCAGCCCCACCTCTAGTACTGTACAGTAGGCACGGAAAGTGTTGACGCCATCTTAAAAAAAGAAAACATTCTTGTGGTTAGCATGGAGAAACAAATAAATTAACACTCACCATTGAATTTAGTATTTACTGGCATTCCCCTTCACCTTTATTATCTTCTTAAGGCATCTGGGGAGACTGATGGTGTAGTTTTGCAGAACAGACGGACTAAAACTGCTCCATAGCTGCTTGACTGCAGCCTCAAATTTAGGCAAAGATGATGTGGTCATACTGCGCAGCTGCCGCTTCATGTGCGCCCATAAATTCTCAATGGGATTGATATCTGGGCTGTTTCTGGGCCAATCTCGAATAAAGGGAACCTCACAGTCTGTTATCCACTGTTTCACTGACTTTGCAACATGTGCAGGGGCAGAATCTTGCATAAATACTCTTGCCTTGGTTTTATCAAAAGAGTCACTTGAAACATCACATAAGAGCTCCAAATAATTGTTCTGGTTCACTTTTTCATTTGCAGGTATAATTACCAACCTACCAACACTATAATATGTAAAGCAGCCCCAAGCCATGATTCAGGCTGGGTATTTAACAAACTTGGAAGTGTACTTAGGATCCAGGGGGTCACTGCCTGGTTTGCGGTACACTTGTGATGAAGTGACAGTAAATGTTGACTCATCGCTCCAAAGCACAGTTTTCCATTGCTCCTCACTCCAGGCAAGATATTTCTTACAAAAATTTACTCTTTTTCTTCTGAAGTGCAGTTAGCAGTGGTTTTTTACGAGCACAAAAACTCCTGTAGCCCAGATCGTCATGCAACAGCTGCTGCACACTTCTGACAGACAGATCAAAGTCCTACAGAATAGACTGGAAAAGGTTAGCACACGTAGTGAGGAACAAGAAAAAGAAGTTACAGAATTAAAGGCGAATAATGAATCCGCATCAAATGAAATAAAACAGCTGATGAGGGAGAATAAGAGTTTGGAAGAAGAAAGGGACAGAATAAAAAGTAAACTAGATGAATACGAATCAAAATCAAGGAGGCAAGATGAGCATATTCAGGAAATCAAGGAGCAACATAAGGGGTGGAAGAAAATACAGGAGGAAGGAAATGTAAATTTGAAGGAAATCATAGAGCAACAAAGTAAGGAAAAAGTGGAAAAGGAAGTGGTTAGAGTACTAAGAAGTAGAGAATCTTTGGTTAGGGATGTAGCAGACAAGAAAAAATGTGTGATAATTTCAGGAATAAAAGAAAAACGAATGACAGTGAGATCTGAAAGAGAAAGAGAGGAACTGAGCAAGGCTAAAGAAATAATATCACTGGTTATGGAAGGAAACAATGAAGCCCAAGAAGAGATTGAAGAAGTGTTTAGGTTAGGAAAGTACGAGGATGGTGGGGCAAGGCCCATGAAAGTAAAGTTTAAGTCCCAAGTAATAGTGAATGAAATCATAAGTAGAACGTGGAAATTGTCAGAGAAAGAGGGGTTTAAAAATGTTTGGATTAGGAGAGATGCAAATGAAGAGGAAAGAGCTAAATTAAAGGAGTTAGTAAAGGAAGCAAAGATAAAAAACGAACAACGAACGGAGAAAGAGAAGACAGAGTTCTATTGGAGAGTTATGGACCAGAAATTGAGAAAGTGGTATCGACGGAAGGAAGGGGAGACGAGAGTATAAAAAACGATGAAAAAAGTTTGAAAGTGGCGTACACAAACATCGATGGACTAATATCGGCAAGGTTAGAAATCAATGATTTTTTGAGGGCACACGAACCTGATGTTATGTGCTTTGTAGAAACTAAATTGAAAGAAGATATTGATATTCATATGGGAGGTGGGAAATACAAATTATGGAGAAGAGACAGAAAAGAAAAAATGGGAGGAGGAGTGATGATAGCAGTGAAGGACAATATAAACGTAGATACTGTGGAAATAGCAGAGGGCAGGGCCGAAGCCATAAATTTGAAATTAGAAACTGGGGAGAATGGTAAGAGAGATATGGCAGTGGTATATGTTCCCCCTAAGACGAGAGCATGGAATGACGATGAATACCAGGAGATGTTGTCAGACATGGTTAGTTATCTACAGAAAGTGATCGAGAAAAGCAGCAATATAATCCTAATGGGTGACTTTAATTGTAAAGAGGTGAACTGGGAGGAATGGGACTCGGGAGGCAGCGAAGATTCGTGGGGCACAAAATTGTTAAATATAGCAATGAATAATGTAATGACACAGTGGGTTAAAGAAGAGACACGATTCAGAGGTGATGACACACCAGCAAGATTAGATTTGCTACTGTCCAGGGAGCCTGATGTAATTGAATCATTAAATTATCTGTGTCCTATAGGAAAGAGTGATCATGTGGTCATTGAGTTCCAGATGATGATAGGGAACATGGTGCCAAGAGATGAGCTTTATAGGCAAGGACGATACAACTTTGGGAAAGCAAACTTTGCAGAATTGAGAAAATTTTTTGAAAATGCGGACTGGAGAGGGTTCAGAGAAACAAGAGAGATACAAAGGAAGTGGGATATCTTTTTGGACCTCTACAATTTGGGAGTGGAAAAATATGTGCCAAGAGTAAGTGGGAAAGAAAACAGGAAAAAGGTGTGGTTTAATAGAAGGTGTATAATAGCGAAAAAAGAGAGGGACAAGGCATGGAACCAATGGAAAAAGAGAGGTAATATCAGAACAAAGGAAGAATATAAAAGAACTAGAAATGAATATACAGGAATACGTAGAGAGGAAGAAAGGAACTTTGAAAAAGGTATAATTGACAAATGTAAGGATGAACCCAAATTGTTTTATAGATTTGTTAATGGCAAATTGAAGCAAAGGGAAGGAATCACCAAACTGAAAGTAGAAGGAGAGGTCTACAAGGATGCAGTAATGCAAGCTGAAGTAATGAACAAATGCTTCCAATCGGTTTTCACTAAGGAAAGGGAGTTTGTGGAAGGAGAGGAAGTGATTAGAAATGTAGTGATAAAAGATATAAAAGTGGAAGTGCAGGAAGTGTATAAATTACTGGGAGCTCAAGATGTAAGGAAGGCCCCAGGACCGGATGGAATCTCTAATTGGGTACTGAAGGAATGCAGAGAACAACTGGCGGATAAGATTCACAATTTAATTGTGTGCTCCTTGGAAGAGGGGAAAGTGCCTCGGGAATGGAAGAGGGCAAATGTGGTACCAATCTATAAGGGAGGAAACAAGGAAGAACCCCTGAATTATAGACCAGTGTCCCTAACCAGCATGGTTGCGAAATTGTGAGAGAATCCTGAAAGATAGATGGATAAAATATCTGGAAGAGATGAATATTTTGACTGAAAGTCAGTTTGGATTCAGAAGTGGAAGGTCATGTGTTTCCAACTTGTTGAGCTTCTACTCAAGGGCGATTGACGTGCTACAGGAGAGAGACGGTTGGGTGGATTGTGTGTACTTAGATTTGGAGAAGGCCTTCGACAAAGTACCCCACAAGAGACTATTATGGAAATTAGAGCATATAGGAGGACTGAAGGGAAGCCTCCTGGAATGGACGAGAGACTTTTTGAGTGACAGACAAATGAGGACAATAATAAAGGACAGGACATCTGGATGGAGGGAAGTAACAAGTGGTGTCCCACAGGGCTCGGTGTTGGCACCAGTAATGTTCTTGATTTATGTAAATGATATGGTAGATGGAGTGAACAGCTACGCAAGCCTGTTTGCTGATGATGCAAAGATCTTGAGAAAGGTAGAGGTTGAAGAGGACTGTAAAATGCTACAGGAGGATCTGGATAGGATATATGATTGGAGCCGGATGTGGGAAATGAAGTTCAACGCAAAAAAATGTAAAATATTGGAAATGGGTAAAAGTACCAAGAGGCCATCATTGAATTATTTGATGGGTAATGAACCAATTAGAAAAGCGAGAGAAGAGAAAGATTTAGGAGTGCTGGTCCAGGATAGTTTGTCACCTGAAAAGCACATAAATAAGATAGTGAGAGAGACATATAAACTCTTGACCAATATAAGAGTGGCATTTCATTACATGGATGAGATGATAAAAAAATTGATAGTGGCCATGATCCGGCCCAGGTTAGAATATGCAGCAGTAGTGTGGTCCCCACACAAAAAGAAAGATATAACCAAGATTGAGAGAATACAAAGAACAGCAACCAAGATGGTCCCTAGTCTGGCAGATTTGCCATACAGAGAGAGGCTGGAAAGGCTGGATTTGCCCTCCTTAGAGGAAAGGAGAGAGAGGGGTGACATGATTGCAGTGTTCAGGACCATGATAGGAGTAGATAAAATTGACAGAGAAAATCTGTTTGTGTGGGATGAGAGAGCAACAAGAGGACATGGAATGAAACTAAAGAAGCCAAGCTGCTCGAAGGACATCAAGAAATATAGTTTTCCGTATAGATGTATAGACCTGTGGAATAGCCTTGACAAAGAGATCGTCCAGTCTAAAAACTTAAATGAGTTTAAGGCAAAATTTGACTTATTGAGAAACAGAGACGGGACCCCACGAGCGTAGCTCATTTCCTGTATATATCACAATTAGGTAAATACATCTGCCAGCAACTGTGGGTTCTTTTCTTTTAAATCCCGTGCTGTTAGCCTTGGATCCTTGCTAACTTGCCTTGAGATCAGCTGACGGGTCCTGAAGGTTGTCTTACGAGGTCTCCCAGGCTTGGGAAGTGGAGTGGGAGGAATGGCCTCCCCACTGTCCTTGAACCGCTTCACCAGTCTCTGCACTGTCCTCAGTCTAACACCATCTGATTTGCAATAAATGGGAGTTTGTGGCCAGCTTTGTATAAAGTAATCACTTCCACACGTTTGTCCTTGCTTGTGGTTACTTTAGGCATGATGAGAATGTGGTAGGTAACCAAATTACTGTGTTATTTGAGTCAAAACATGCCCTCGTGGTGCATCACACACACAGACAATCCTTCTCCTGTGGCTGCCCAAACATTACTGAGCCTGTTCCTGTGGTGCCAAACCTATCAAGCAGGGTTGCCAGCTCCCGTTGAAAAAGCGTCAGCTCATTTCGCATCACAGGGGAGGGTAGTATTGACCCTACTTCACTTAACGTGAAAAAGAATGACGTCGGCAAAAAAACGTCAATACTTTTCGCGCCTACTGTATATCCTACAAATGAAGTTCGTCAATACATTCAAGAGACTGCAGAAACATCAATCCTTTCCCACCTCTCAATCTCTGCATGCTCTCTCCTGCACACCACACACATGAAATCAGCATTTTTTGCAGTCTGCCAGCAATACCATTAGATTTCTAGGCACCTTCTTATCAGAAACAGTGCATAAGGTGGAGCTGCATCCCACACACATGTGGCAAACTGCACGTGGTCACACTCCCTCTGCTTTTGACCACTGCCACCAGCCCTAGATACCATCACTTACTTTATCCACGTTTATGCTCAAACTCATGTACCCAGTTCCATCTCTCCACTTCCTAAATCTTTCCTCCACCTCCATCTTAGTTTCCACGGTTAACACCAAGTCATCAGTAGACGACACCTCCGAAAAGTCTAATTCTGTAGTCCTGTGAGAGAGCTTTAACCACCAAAATAAACAATAAGGGCTTAAAGCTGATCCCTAGTGCATGCCAACAGTCTCAGAGAACTCATCACTCAAACTTCTGTTTGCTTTTTTGTGGGTGCGAGTACCCTAGTACATTGCTATAGCCACTCCAACCAGCCACCCTTGATCCCAGCCTCTCTCATTGCCCACTTCACCAGCTCCATAGGATCTCTGTTATAGACCTTCTCCAGATCATTAAAAAAGTGCGGCAGTCTCCCATCCTATATATTTTTCTTGAAGGATCGGACATTGAATAATGCATCAGTGGTTGCCTTGCCTGGCATAAACCCAAACTGTATCTTATCAGTATTCACTCCCTCACTTACACCTGCCGAGACTCTCCATTACCTTAATTATCATCCAGAATTTTTGTGGCTGTATAATTTCATCTTTGCAGGGAAACATTGTCCCCCTTAAACAGTACACATTTGCAGTTGTGCTCTTCAGCCAGTCATCTGGAACAACATGTTCATGTATAATTGAAATTGTCAAATATGGAACTCAACCCACTCATATATCTCTTGAGGTATTCAACATCTCAGTAGTCAACCCAGACACACACAATGCCTTCCCCAACTGCTTCCTACAAATTGCACTGCTCACAGTAGCGGCATCAGTGAAAGGCCAAGGGCCAAACACTGGTTCTGATGACTTCAGACCTTCTTAATCAGCAACTGGTTACAGTGTGGTTCAAGCATCTTAATATCCTTGTTGTCCATCATTACTCTTCCTTCATCATTCTTGACATTCTGCTTACCCCTGTTTACTGTCTTTATCTCCATTGCCACCTTAATTGCCACATTCTTCCTTTTGACACTTTTAGGCTCTCCAATACAAGTCTGTGATACTCACAGACCTCCCTTCTGGTCCTGCACATGGCAGCCAAGTCTTCCTCCCTTATCAACCCTTTCCCATTCCTGGGAAAGTCTTCTTTTCTCCTTATCTGCAGCTTCTACACACCAGCATCCCACCACTATGTTACATTATGTCTTGGTGGGCCCCTTTTTCATCTACACACCAAATCAGTTACCCTCAAGAGATTGTTCTTGAGAGCTCTTTACTGCTATTTAACACTTCTGTCTACAGCATCCTGTTTGGCTACCTTTTTACTCATTTGGCTATAGAAAGCATCCCTTGGTGCTTGGGTTTTTCGAACTTCCATCTTTCCTCCTGGGTGCATAGGTCCCGTTTTCGGTACCTGATTCTTTTGTACCATGTCACTTGTAACCAGTGTTGCTGCATGCACTCTTTGCATTCCATAACCTTCACATCCTTTATCAGCATCTTATCAGCCTTCCTTCCCAGGAGTAGTCAATCTAGATACTATTACCCCCGGATTCACATGTAATAATCTTACTGTCTCTTTTCCTCACAACAGTATTGAAGACAGTCATTTCCATTGCTTCCCCGCACTCTAGTATATTTTCGCCATATGTGCACCCCTTCTTATCCTTTCATTATGTCCATACCATTAACCATGCCTATCAAATCATCCCTAACATTTTGGAAGAGATAAATTGAGCAGCATCCATCACATCCATCACTTTTTCACAAGCTCTACAGTGATGTGAGTAGGTCTATTGTAGCTTTAATAGTTTTCAAGGTAATTTTAGTGTTGTGCAGTATTACCTACTTGAAGTGCCCCCACTCTCCTACCCAGTTACTAACCACCAGGCACCCAATTACATGTTCTTTCTTACACAAACAATTAAATGGTCTTGTAGTAGCAAGAATAAATTATCCATCTATTGCCAGACCCCTCAATCCCGCACGGGGTGGCCACAAACAAATCACCTTCATGTCGCTCTGTCCCCTGCCATTTCACTACCCCGCTTCCAACTCGCACACCTCTCTCTCAAGTACCTCTCCACTCCATCCCTCCATCTCATCCTCGGCCTCCCCCTCCTTCTCCCCCCCTCCTCCTCACTCACATACACTCTCCTTGTCAGTCTTTCACTCTTCATCCTCTCCACATGCCCAAACCACCTTAACGTGTTTCTCCTAACGCTTCCTATCACATCCACATCCACACCACAATGCTCCTTCACTTCCTCATTTGTTAGTCTGTCCCTCCATGTGACTCCACATACTCCTCTCAAATATCTCATTTCCACTGCTGTCACTCTTGACTTCTGTCCTTCCAACAGGGTTCAAGCTTCACTTCCATATGTTAGGGTTGGTATCACAGTACAGTCATGTAACAACTTTTTCACTTCCATGCTCACTTCCCTGTTTCTTATCACTGCTTTCAATGAACCAGCAACCTTCCTTCCCTGATGCTCCCTTTCAAGCACTTCACCCTCCAGACTTCCATCCTTACTCATCACACTACCCAAGTACTTAAATGCACTCACATTCTCCATATCCTCCTCATCCTGTCTCACCGTACATTCACTGGCTTCACTTCTCTCGAAGACCATCACTTTACTCTTCCCTACATTCACCTTTAGATTCTGTTTCTTACACGCTCCCAAACTCATCTACCAAGCCTTGCAGCTCCCCTTCATCTTCACTCAACAACACAGTATCATCTGCAAACAACAGTACAGGGAGTTTCCAAACACTGCCCTCTCTCACTAGGGCCACTCCAACATCCACTGCCCGACTTTGTATCTCTTTTATAACCCCATCCATGTACAGATTGAACAACCATGGTGACATGACACATCCTTGTTTCAATCCAACCTTCAAATGGAAAGATTCACTCAGTTTGCCATCCACACGCACTGCAGCCTTAGCACCCTCATACATACTATTCACTGCCTTCAACAACTTCCCATCCACTCCATATTAATCATCATTACCATTAATAAATTATATATCTTGGAATTATAGGAGCTTAACTAAAGTCCACCAGAAAATTATCTTCCTGCTTAATTGTATGGAGACCTTAATTGTAAATTTTGTATACAACGGACCTACAATGAGGAATTACTGTTGTTATTATTGTTATTATTATTATCTTTATTTTTTTTATATACTTTCTTTTCACTGTGAAGTTCGAAATGATGAAAAATGGTATGTTCTTATACATTTGCAATAAACCTTTCAGCCCAGTTGGCACTCTCTAGAGGTGAGTTTATGATAATAGCTAGAATGAATTAAAATTGTCCTGAGGCATACCGGTATGAGATTGATGATAATGAAGATTAATGATTATTATATGATGATGAACACTAATGATGATGGTGGTATTCATTATTTTGATTAATATGTGTAGAAAAATTTGTATTGCCTGATAATGTGTACTGTATAGTAGGTGATGCAGAATTGAAGGAAATAATGTATTATTTTTAATTAGCGTTACAGAATTATGGTGTATGCATTTAAACTTATTGATACTGGGTACATAACTGAATAATTATACCAAATATTCATCTAATATTAACAAAGTAGTGCAGTCCAAATTAGAAAATGCTTTATCTTGTATAGTTTGACAAAACTTCACCTTGAATTTCATCTCTACTACTTCCCACTATCCTCTGCTGGCTAATATTCTCTGCTGGGAAGGTTTTGATTTATCTATATATCAGCCCATTGATAATTCTGATAATCAGGAGCCAGGTAACAGACATATCCCCAAGTGTTAAGTAGTAGTAGTAATTCCCTAGGCTATCTGGCCGAACAGCCCTGAGTCCCTAAGGAAGGCCATGGCCGTGACCGTGCTTTCCCACAGAGCTCACAAGGAGCATATGTTGTGTTGTTGGTGTAGGTGATTGTGTGCAGTGCAGTCTTCCATGATGTGCTTAACAGTATGGGGTGCTGTGTTACATCCTGGACAGGCATCAGCAACGGAGTCATCCAGCCTCTTCTGATAACTGGATGATGCCCACATCTCAGCTTGGCCAGGTGGACCCTGTCCTCACGAGGGAAGATAGGATTCAGAAGGGTGGATATCAGGAGGCTGTGCATGCAGCTGTGTGCTGTCTTTGAGTGACTGAATGGAACGGCGAGTGGTTTGAGTATGAATATGCTTCTGGAAGCTGGTCTGAGGCAGGCGGGGGGAAGAGATGACAGTATTTGTGTATGATATCGTGTGCTGGGTGTTGTTTTGATGTTCCTTGGTGTGTGTGGATGTGCTACCATGTAGTGTAGTGGCTGTTGTGGGTTTGTGGAGGCTGCAGCAAGAATTTGGGTGCCTTTCATGTCTAGATGATCCTTGACTTTGAGGACTTTGGTTTCTTCGTGTAGGTGGTCTGTAGGTGCAGTAGCTGTGCAGCTTGTGATTATTTTTAGGGCCTTGTTTTGTATGGTCTGAAGAGTGTTATAGTGTGTTTTAGTGAGGTTAGGAGCCCAAGCAGGGCTTGCATAATTCATCACTGAACGTATATATTGTTTGTATACTGTGCTAGTGTTTCTTTGTTATGTCCAAATGTTGTATGGGCAAGTGACCTCATGACACTGAGTCAGTGTTAATTTATGATGTTTGTGATGTGTTGTTTAAATGACATTGATATATGTTACACCAAGGATTTTGTGTGTGTGTGTGGTAGGGGAGTGTTGTTTATGGTGAGGTGTGGAATGTGACTGTGTTCTGCAGTTCAGTTTGTGAGAAGGGTCACTCTAGATTTGGCTGGGGCTATTTTGAGCCTGTTTTTGGTGAACCATTCGTGTAGTATGTTGAGGTATGGTTGGAGGATGTGTGTGGCTGTGTTTGCACTTTGGTGTGTGCATGTAAGTGTTATGACATCTTCATAGGAAGCTATGTGTATCTGTGGTGTGTCGGGTGTGGTTATGTTGTGCATGTATAGGTTAAAGAGTGTAGGGGACAAAACAGATCCTTGGGGGACACAATTTGTGAAGTTCCTGATGTTTGAAGACTGACCAAATGTTACATGTGCACATCTTCCTGCTAAGTAGTTTGCCAGGCATCTTTTTGTGTTATTGTGCATGTTTGTGTTGATTATTTTGTTTGTGAGGTTGTGGCGGGGATGGAATCAAACGCTTTACTAATGTCTAGTGCGACAAGGAGTGTTCTGTGTGGTGGCCTAGATGAATTCATGCCATCAAAAACTCTCTGTGTAAGGTCTGTAAGAAGAGTGTTTGTGGAGTGTAGTGGCCTAAAACCATGTTGTGATGGGGCTAGGGGTGTGTGAGGTGTAACTAGTTGTAGTACCAGTTGTTCAGTGACTTTGGAGGGGGTGCAGAGGAGTGTGATGGGGCGGTGTGAGGAAGGTAATGTGGGGTCTTTGTTGGGTTTGGGGATGGTGATGATAATGCCATGTTTCCAGATGTTGGGTATTATGTTGTGTGAGTAGCTGTAGTTTGATATGTTGGTGAGTGCTTGTATGCCTTGTGGTCCAAGGTGTTTAAGGTGTATGTTGCTTATGTTGTCTGGTACACAGGCAGATGAGTGCTTGAGGTTGGTAATGATGTGCTTCATCTGGTTGTAAGTGAAAGGTGTGAAGTCGGGGTCTGTGGGGAACTGTCTCTTACGTCGGATGATACGTCGGTCATCGCGATGGTGGTTTAGATGGGTGACATGTGAAAAGTGATTGATGAGAGTGTTTGCTTGTTTGTTTGAAGGTATGGTGTCTGTTGTTGTGTTGGCAGCATATGATTGTGTAGTGTTGCTGTTGGAGAGTGTAATGCTGTTTAGTGTTTCGTAGAGTTTGCTGGTGTTTGTTTTGTGATCAAGTGTTTAGAGATAATTATTCCAATTTAGTGTTTGCTGTTCTGATATTTTATTGTTCATCTGAGTGTTGAATTCTTGTATTTGTGTTACGGTGTCATGTGTATGGGGTGTTGGGGAGTGTCTTAGTGTATACCGTTGTCTGATGAGGCCTTGAATTTCTGGTGTGAAGTTGGGGTTGTGTCTTTTTCTGTTGCCTCTAGGGATGTGTTTTTTGTTTGTGTGTTGTAAAATTGTATTGAAAGTGTGCACAGCGGTGTTGATGTTTGTGATGGATGTACTGTGTTTCAAAGTGTTGTTCTGTTTCAGCTGTGAAGGCCTCCCAGTTCTCTTTCTTATAATTAGTGTATGTGTGTCTGTGGCCAGCCGGGGTGATTCTGGTTTTGGTAGTGATGATGATCGGGAGGTGGTCAGAGCCAAGGGTTCTGAACACTCTCCAGGATGTTGTGGGGGCAAGGTTTGGGGAGCAGAAGGTGATGTCTGGGGATGATGGGAGGAAGAGGGCTTGGTGTAGGATATCGGTATGTTGATTGAGATTATTAAGTATGAAAAGATGATCTGTCTGAGTTTGTAGTGCCAGCCCTCTGTCTGTGTCAGGGTTGTTGACATGCCAGGCCGACACCTTGTCGTTGAAATCACCACCCAGGATGATGATGATGGTATGTTAGTGATGTGGTGTATTTGTGGAGAGTAATTGTGTGGTACTGGGGGATGATTGTGGGGGAATGTATATGTTGGCGATTGAAGAAATCCTTCTCCAGTATGAGAGGTCTTTCCTAGTTTTAATAATTTTGTCAATTAGTTTGGCCATGTGGAGAGGATAAAGAAAGCTACTGACTAAGAGAGTGTATGTGAGTGAGGTGGAGGCATGATCGAGGATGAGGTGGAAGGATGGGATGCAGAGACACTATATGAGTGAGGGTGTTGAGTTAAAGAGACTGCTTATGGCAGGAGACAAATTGACATGGAGGCTGTTTATTTGTTACTACCTCTTCCAGGATTAAAGCATCCATCGACAATTAGTTAGACAAATAGGTAGGCAGATAGGTAGATTGAACAGGCTTAAGTTTCCCTTTTACTGTAGGGAAGAAGTTGGGGGATGTGTTTAATTGGATAATGCAGTTACCATGTTATAATCTTTTTCAAGGCATGAAGGAGGCATTCTCCAAAATCATTATAAACCCAAAACAACTGTCATACAATATATAAAGAACATGAACAAATAATCATAAATACAAATGAAGGATATAATTATAAATACAAAAAAGGACAAATAATCATAAGTAGAGAACAAACAGTCATACAATAAATAGAAAAGTTAATAACCATATAAAATAGAGGACATATAATACAATTGCTTCTGTACGAGTACTTATGAACTTAATTGGGACTGGGTTGGTCCATAATTCGGAGAGTTAGAACATGAAATTTGCCACTACTGTTGCCAGTATAGTAATCATTGGTGAAAAAGTGAACTCTGGTAGCAGTTGAAGCAGACTACCATTTTTTTTTAATCTTAAGTATTCTGTACAGTACAGTATGTACCATGTTTGGTAGATAAAATGCACTAGCTGTAACTCAACAGGCTTCCTAAAAAGCATGTACTGTTCCTCCAAAAGTTCCAAACATGAATGTGAGTTGAGTTGCAACTATATAGGCAGCATTTAAAACTTTGAGAGGAAACAGCATGTGTGTGTGTGTGTGTGTGTGTGTGTGTGTGTGTGTGCTGAAGTTTGTGGATGATTGTGACAGCTCTTTTTTATTATAGTTCTTTAATCTTAAATTGGCCTAAATACCAGTGTTTACCTTGTAGCTGTAGCTCATTGGCAGAAAAAGGCAACACTGGCTCAACCTCTTATCCATAGCACTTCATGACTGATCATGCAGGCAACCTTCCCAAGTCGAAACTTCTAAGCATGAAATATGTCCAATGTTCAGGTACATTAAAATAGCTGCTCAAACATGACTGTTTATGAATTTTACTATTTGTTTAATTGGTACTTAGACAACACATGTTTATTTGGTACTCTGACAGCATACAGCAATTCACATACAGTCCCTGAATTAATTGCAGGCTGACCGTGCTTATGTGTTTCTCTTAGACTACAGTACTTGAATTTTTAATTCTTGACAGTGGCCACCAAAATGCAACCTATTTGGTAGTTATGAATGCGGTGCTCTAAAAATAGAAATACTGTATGTGAAACTTACCATTGTACAAAAAGTTGAAAGACAGTACATTGTTACAGAAGTTAGACAAGGCTGTGCAACCTGCTCCCAAGAATCCAGTATAGTTTTGGAGGTATAATATGTTACAAAGTAATGAAAAGCTTTTTTTAGTTTATGATGAATCAGATTTGGGAATTGTATAATGAAAGTCATTGCAGTGTTAAGTCAGCTGATTGCTGTATGTCCCCAGGTACAGTATTAAGTATTGTAAGAAAAGTAAAATAATTTTATTGTTCTGATAAAGCATCCTTGCCTTTTTCAGTTACCTTAATTTGATTATCCTTATTCAGGAAAATGGAAACAAGAAGTTTTGATTGAAAAGGAGACTAAGTTTCAGTATGAATGGAAAGGCATTCGTTCATTTCGTCCGTTTGTAAATTATAAAGGCTCCAGCATGCTTGCATGCATCAGCCGTAGTCACCATACGGCAGTTTTCCTGCTGTTCAGTGGAATGGGGGAAAAAATGCATTACATGAATTCATCCTAGAGTACACTCTTCTAAAGTTCTCAGTTATTTCAAAAATTTAAATGCAGCTTCAACCCAAGGAGTTTGGACTTGGTAAGGTTGACTGTATTGTAGTCTTATTCTGTTGTTACAACTGTATTTTCACCATGAAATGATGGCAAATTTAGGCCAGTTGAAACTAAAATGAGTTTAGGTAATGCAAATGTGTAAAATTTAGTTGTACTCTACCTTTTTGTTGGCTTCATAGGGTTGCAGTTCAAGCTGTTTTATGGTCCTGAAGGGCATAGATCTTGATAAGTCATGGTTTCCTTATGCTGAACTTAATATGTCTGCTTATAAAGACTCCAACATCCATGAGTCAGCCTTGGTCACCTGATGGCAACTCTCCACACTGTTCGATTTCTTGCAGCCTTTCTGTTCAGTCACTTATCCCTGGTGTCACGCTGATGTTGTCCCAGTC
>JAGKTI010018196.1:5590-17890 GCA_018397915.1 Birgus latro | reverse complement strand
TTACATTCCCTCCACTTTGCACCAAATTCCTTCCAAATTCCTCATCCACTCTCTTACTCTCTCTTACTAATCTTTTCACCTCTCTCCTCCTCTCTACATAATACTCTCTCGTCCGTCTCTCAACTTCTTCGACGCCCCTCATTATATGCTTTCCTCTTTTGTGCCACAGCCTCTCTCACCTCTTCAGTCCACCATGCTGTTCCCTGAACCCCCTTTCGGTTTTTCTTCACCCCACTCACCACCTCACATGCTACACAGATTTCTTCTGTGAATATCTTGCACAGACCCTCCACGTCCCCCATCTGCTCCAGTCTGTATTTACCCAATCGCTCCTCCAGTTACCTTTTATATTCAGCCGTTATTCCATCCTCTTGTAACTTTTCTACCCTCCTTGTAAGAACTACTTCCTCCTGTCCTTTCTTTCTTCTCTTCCTCCATCTTGTTTGGATTCTGATTCTGGCCACCACCAACTGGTTGTCAGAAAGTCCACTCCCCCAACCTCTGTATACTTTTGCATCCATTACACATCTTCTCATCCCTTCATCCACACACACATAGTCAGTCATTGCCTTCCGTTCATTCATTTCACCATCCACCCTTCTCAACACTCGCCATGTATACCTATGGATCATTTTGTGCCTGAAGAGGGTATTAGCTATCACCAACCCCCTCTCGGCACAAATGCACTGCCATTCTCATCCATCTCTGCAGGCACATCCTACTCACCAACCACTCCATCCACCTTCTGATTCCCTACTTTTCCATTCATATCTCCAGTCAGAAACACTCTCTCAATCCTTTCAAACTTTTCCAAGCAGGCTTCCACATTTGTCCAGAACTCTTCTCTCACTCTACTTACACAATCTTGTGTTGGTGCATACACCCACACAGTCGGCCACATTTGTAGTCCAACTTTCACTCTTACCCACACAATCCTTGACCCAGCTGATCCATACTCTCTTATATTCTCCTTCCATCTGTTGCTCACAGCAATACACACTCCTCCTTTCGCCCTCTCATTCTCATCTACTTCCGCGCGTATACCCCATCCATACTCCCATTCTCTTACACTTTCACCATTTAATTTCAGTTATTCCACATATATCCACTTTCACACTCTCAAGCACCTGTACGATCTCTCTCTCTTTCACCTCATCATTCATACCCCTTACAGTCCAAGTCGCAATCCTTACCAAGTCCTCTGTCCGGTCCTTTTTCGTTAACTTTTGGTCAGTCCTGGTCCGAGGCTTCTTGTTCGTATTTTTAGTTAGTTGTTTTCCGGGGTGGGGCACTAACCCACCACTAACCCTTTTAGTCGCCGCTTACGACAAGCAGGGATACTGGGGGAGAATTCTTTATTTTTTAAAAAAATGGTCCCAGGGCTGGCGTGAGGTGCATGCAGACGTCTTGCCCCACAGCCATTGAGGGGTATAGACTGGAATTACTGGAAGGCATTTTGATTGTAAAAAAAAAAAAATGATATAATTGGTCTGATAGTTAAGGTAAAAAATATCAGTGGTTTAGAGCTGTGTATTTGTTGTTGCTTAACCCCAGTAATGAAATGACGGGGGACAAGGCGACATGGAGGCGATTTGTTTGTGGCCACCCCTTACGGGATTGAGGTGTCTGGCAATAGATAGATTAACCCCAGTCTGTGTGGCCAAGCAGACCCATTGACCACAGGTAAGTAACTAGTTGTGTGGGGTCTCCAGTGGGTACGCTACAGTACATACACCGTGTAGGGGTCAGTGCCCCCTTGCGGTACACACCGCCTCACCAGGGCCACACCAGCGCCTTTCCCCCACAGTGAGGTGCAGGGAGATATGGAGAGTGTGGCTTCTTGGTGGATGCTGCAGCTGCTCCACCCAGGGCACACAGCACCCCCACATGCAGGGTCTTGCTTAGTGGAAATGTGTCTTGTGTTTTTCAGGTGTATTTGACTCCTTCGGGGGAGTTGGGAGAGAAGGCTGGTACCACTGGAAGGGAATTTTCATGATAGTGTTAAAATTATATGACTTGACATGATTATTTCAGTAGCTGAGGAGAAAAAGGTTTTGTGTCTCAGTCATGGCAAGTTTTACAGGGCGTATGGAGCAAGAATTTTACCCACAGAATTTAGGCTGAAGCACTTGAACGGGCAGGTCGTGTTATGTGAGTGGGATATGTTAACGGAGAGCTCATTTTACGAGTGGGATATGGTAACGGAGGGCCCCATTTTACGAGTGGGATATGGTAACGGAGAGCCCATTTTACGAATGGGATATGGTAACAGGACTGCTTGAAGAGCCAAAACTCAAATAAAGTACATAACTAGAGGATTATATTATACATGTACACCATACTATACACTATTAATGATGTACACCATAGCATTATGTACTGTTTTATTGCACTTACAATTATTACACCATTATATCATGCACAGGCATACCCCAGTTTAATGATGCAATTGGTTAAGTAAAACCCATCGCTAGGTGGGATATCATATTTCGGGGTAGATTTAACATTCAGAGTATAGGGGATTCATTTTTGAGCCTTGGGTTACCCCCCAACCAAGTAGTAAACCCACTAAATGAGTCCAAAAACAAGTTTCTAGTTAACCTAAACCCCCAGATAGCTTTAAAACAAGCTAAACTAAGCCTAAAAGCAGTTTATAACTCACCTAAATCCAAAAATAAAATTTGAAAATCATCAAAAATACATCTGGAAAAAATCAAACTTAGTAAACTGTACCCCAAAATGACAATGTTCACCCCACCTATGACTAAAACACATTAATATAAATCTAAAAACAATGTATAAGTCAACTTAAACCCAAAATTTAAGTCTGAAATATCAAAATCAAATAGAAACAAAAATGTATCATACTGGGGTTTGGCCATCGTTCGGCGGGGTAGGGTGCTATTTCTATCCCCCCTTGCTAAGCTGGCTTATCGCATCTAGGGGTATCATATCTCGAGGTCTGCCTGTACTGTTCTGTTGCATTACATCACAGGCATGCACTTTGTATGGCAGATGCTGGTGTCATTGCTTGAGTAGACTGTAAGAAGCAAACTCTGGTATTCTTCTCTAATAACTTATGAGAAAAATAGGGTTGAGTTAACTGACCTCCAGGGCAATATCACATTTTTGTACTCGCATTGCCAAATCTGGGTCTTAAATTGCCCATTCTTGTATCATCGGTTACTTATGTAGGGGATGTGTGTATAATGGGACCCTCCTGTGTCGTGGATTCCTGGTGTCACTGGTAGATCTCTCTGACTGGAGTGTGCTGTGGCCTACACTCCACAGTTCAAGCCTAAGGGATAATCAGAGTTTTTTTTTTTTTTTAATCATGTACAGTCATGTTCATGAGTATCGATAAACATGTAGTCCTGTTGTCAGCTGTTATGTCCACTGTTGGTAGGATGTTGAACTACTTCACTTCCTGCCAGGTTAGATTATGTTCAGTGTATCAGGCAGTAAGTGCAAACGTTCCTTATTCCAAAAGCAGTGAGCATTACAATAGACAACACTCCCACATGTGTATCGGGACTCATGAATGCAACTGTACCTGCCACGGGTGTAGGTCAGCCTCCACTCCTTAAATGTTGTGGACTAATGGCAGCCTTGTCTCAAACTCCCAACCCTGAAAGCATCAGGATGAGGTTTGGCAGTTACCAGTACACTATACCATTTTTATTCACTGCACTCAAGCTAACAGTATCTATGCAACCAGTGATTAATTTTTTGTAGCTTTCGAGAATATTTTACTGACTTACGTATTAACATACAGCACATATTCATTCCATATCCATTGTTCAGCAGCTTCAAGAAAAATTCAACAGAAAGAAAAAGGAACTGTATTTTGTTTTTGTTGATTTGGAGAAGGCCTTTGACAGAGTCCCTAGAGATGTGGTGAAGTGGCAGTGAGAAAGCTTGGGATGGAGGAGTGGCTGGTTAGGTTGATTATGTCCATGTATGTGGGTGCTTACACCGAGATAAGGGTGAATGGTGATTTGAGTGAGGAGTTTGCCGTGAATGTTGGTGTGCATCAGGGGTCAGTCTTGAGCCCCTTGTTGTTTATCATCGTATTTGAAGCCCTCTCAAGTGACTTTGGAAATAGACTCCCGTGGAAGATTTTGTATGCTGATGTGGTGTTGATTGCAGAATGAAATGGAGGCAGAGGGAAGATTCAGGAAGTGGAGGGATGGAATAGGGCGTAAGGGTTTAAGAGTAAATGCAGATAAAACAAAAATGATGATATCTAGGGCTGGTAGCAGTGCTGTCAAAGCAGAGGGAGTGTGTCCATGCGCGGTTTGCCACAAGGACGTGGGAAATAAATCCATCTTGTGCAGTGTTTGTGATAAGTGGATGCATAAGAGATGTAGTGGTATTAGAGGTAGACTGCGAGATAATGCAGTGTTTGTGATAAGTGGGTGCATAACAGATGTTGTGGTATTAGAGGTAGGCTGCGAGATAATGCTGATTTCATGTGTGCGGTGTGTCAGGGAGAGCAGGTGGAGCGTGAAAGGATTGATCTTGCTGGTGAATCTCTTGTGTGGAAGAGTTTTGTTATTTGGGAGACATGTTATGTGCTGGAGGTGGGGCTGGAGCAGCTCTGTGGCTAGAGTGAGGAGTGTTTGGAAGAAGTTCAGGGAGCTGTTGCCTCTCCTGACATTGAGAGGGCTCTCCCTACGTGCAAAGGGATCATTGGATCATTGTATGTGGCATGAATGCTGTATAGTTGTGAGACCTGGGCAGTAAAAAAGTATATTCATAGACTCAAACGTGCAGAAATGACAGTGATTAGATGGATGTGTAGTCCATCCATCCATTATCCAATCCTATGTCGCCTTACAGAGGAGTGTAGGAGCCCAGGGCAAGGCATGTTGGTCCTGACATTTAAGATGAGAGTGACCAGCCTCACTCATCCCTGGGTGGCATTACATTAGCAATAAACCCCAACCATCCCTTGGATATAAACCTTCACCGGCTCAATCCGATTGGAGCGCCGTAATTACCCACTAAACCACCAGGCGCCAAAATTTGGTTATATGGTTACCACCCAGCNCGTAGTAAATGGTTTCCTGGTGTACAGGAAACCATTTGGCTTGTCACTCAGTGTAGTCACCCACAGGCAGAAAGACGAGGAAAGAATGAAGGAAAGAAAGACCGAAGAGGGAGTGTAAAGTCACCCGTAGGCAGAAGGACAAGGAAAGAATGAAGGAAAGAAAGACAGAAGAGGATTGAAGGAAAGAAGGATGAAGGAGAGGAAAGGGCAGACACCCTAGAGCAGCACTACATCGAGTGAGTGGATGATGAGCGCCCCCCACCTACCACAAGTACATCCTTGAATACGAGGCCTGGGAGGGCTAGGATTTTTTTGAGAGTCAGGATGGGACTTAATTGCATTGGTGTTGTGATGAGGAGGGGTAGATTGAGATGGTTTGGGCTTGTGGAAGGGGATGGAGGGTGACAGTTGGGTGTACAGGATGAGAACTGTGAACGTCAGAGAGAGTTGTGGGAGGGAGACCAAAAAATACATGGGATGAGGTCATAGAGTGTAACCTCAGAGGTAAGAGACTAAATTGGGAGGCTGCCAGAGATCAGGTGACATGTAGAGGTGTATGGTATGTAGGAGGACTGCTGGGTCTTGATAGCAGGCTGTGAAGCCTATGCCCAGAGTCGGACACATTAAAAAAACAAAAATGGCATGGAGAGATGCCATTAGGTGACCAAGGCCAATGCATGCATGCAGGTTGGAGCCTTTATAAACGATACAGTACGGTGCGATGATGAAGGAACTAAAGGCTAGATTCCCGTAACTTGTCCCATGCAAGAAAGAAAAATAAAGTCAAGTATAAGATCCATTCACTTTGAGGTGCTTGGACACATTTAAAAGGCTGGGGTCCTAGGCAGAAGGAAGTACAGACAGAGGAAGACACTTGCAGTGTTGACCTTGTGCATACATGAAGGACTGAGTATCGGTTAACACTCGCTTTACAGAGTTGAAAGGAGAAATACATAGTCTTATAAGAGAAATATTTGATACTGCTACGGATACAATAGTATCCCAGGGCCGTCGACGGGCAGAGTGTGCTCACGGGATCCCCCCTGGCTCTGTAGCAGATTAAGACTTCAACAAAAACCAATTGTACCAACCAGTTTGAACTCGACTGGATGCTACTCAGTCGACCATAACAACAACAAACTATTGCTCTCAACTACAGTGACTAGTTACACCTAACAATTTAGACTCACTGGATGCAACTTAATCGACAATGACAACAACAAACCAATCCTACCAAATTGAACTCCACCGGAAATGGCATATTATTTTGTCCTGTCTTTTCATGTGTGTGTGTGTGTGTGTGTGTGTGTGTGTGTGTGTGTGTGAGAGAGAGAGAGAGAGAGAGCCATACCCAGCACTCGCTAATCCATCAGAAAGTAAATAAGGAAGTGCGGTTAATGTGGTAAACTATTTGCTAGGTAAAACAACCTCGCGTAACAATTTAATATGAAACACTTGATATTGCGGTGCTTGGTACAGGTAATGGTGGTGGTGGTGGCAGTGGTGGTGGTGATAGTGGTAGTTGGCGGTAACATTGGTGGTAGTTAGTGGTGGCAGTGGTGGTAGTTGGTTGTGGTGGTGGTGGTTGTGGTAGTTTGTGGTTATGGTGGTGGTGGTGGTAGTTTGTGGTTATGGTGGTGGTGGTAGTTTGTGGTTATGGTGGTGGTGGTAGTTTGTGGTTATGGTGGTTGTAGTTTGTGATTATGGTGGTGGTGGTGTTAGTTTGTGGTTATGGTGGTGGTGGTAGTTGGTGGCAGTTTGTGGTGGAGTAATTGTGGTAGTTGTCGGTGGTGATGGTAGTAGTTGTAGTAGTTGTCTGTGGTGGTGGTAATTGGTAATGATGGTGGTTGGTGGTAATTGTGGCAATGATAATCCTGGTTGAGATCAAACTACCATTAATATTGCAGTAATCATCGTCATTCTGTAGAGAGAGGGAGAGAGAGTATCATTATTATATGGCTTTAAATTTTCGAATATTCTAGAAATAGAGAGAGGGAGAAGGAGGGGAGGGACGGAGGAGGTAAGAGGGCAGGGAGGGAGGGAGGGAGTGGAGGAAGTCTTTCGGGGAGGAGGAAGAGGTGGAGGGAAGGAAAGAGGGAGAAAGGAGGAAAATTAAGCAAGAAAGAGAAGGGGGATGGAGGAAAAGAGGGTGAAGGAAGAAAGGAACTAGGGGAGGGAGGGAGGTGGAGGAAACAGCAAAGTTATGGAGGGGGAGGGAACAATGGATGAAGGGACGGAGAGATTTTGGGAGGGGGGGGGGGGGGGTGGAGGGAACTTGCCGGCAATAGCCACGTCAGTACAGTTTGAACACTGACGGGGTGAGATTGTGATTTTGGTAAGTCGTTTTCCCTTTTCTTTTCTTTTTTTTTTCTGTTGGTGATAATGATATGTTTGAATTTGAAACATCACTGAGTATTTATAAAGCTTAATTACATGATTGAAATAGGAATAGATGGAAGTAGAAGGGGAAATTGAATGCTTGTGTGCGTCGGTTGGGATGGCGTCGGTTGGGATTTCAAATTTTGGGTGTGGAATTTTGGTTTTCTCTATATTATAGGGATATTTTATGGTAGATATGGATTTTTTGTGTGTGATGGTTTATAGGGATTGTCTTTTTCAGGTGTGAGTTGGGGGAGTGGGCAGCATGATAGCGAACAGAGAGACATGGAAGTGAAGTGATCGCCGTTCTTTCCGGTTTCACCGCATTCCACCACAACTACCACCACCACCACCACAGCTACCATAATCACATTGGAGGGAGCTTTTAATTGGATACTGTTGTGGTGAGTATGCCAAAACCTTTTCAGTATGCTAGCTACTTCCATATGGTTTTTGTGAAAGGGTTAGGTATATTGATTTTTACAATTCCAAAAATCATTTAATGAGTTTCAGGTTGGGAGTAAATTTGATTAGTAACCATGCAACACTTCTTAAAGATCCCTAACCCGTTTTCAGTTAATTTATGACCAAGTGTAGTTAGATTAGAATGGTACTTTTGACTAGTAACCAAGGAGATGCTATGTGTACTCAGATTAGGATGGTACTTTTGACTAGTAACCAAGGAGATGCTGTGTGAAGTTAGGTTAGGATGGTATTTTTGACTGGTAACCAAGGAGATGCTGTGTAGTAGGTTAGGGTGGTAATTTTGACTGGTAACCAAGGAGATGCCATGGGTAGTCAGATTAAGGTGGTGATTTTGACTGGTAACCAAGGAATGCCATGGGTAGTCAGATTAAGGTGGTCATTTTGACTAGTAACTAAGATGCCATGGGTAGTCAGATTAAGGGTCATTTTGACTGGTAACCAAGGAGATGCCATGGATAGTCAGATTAAGGTGGTGATTATGACTGGTAACCAAGGAGATGCCATGGATAGTCAGATTAAGGTGGTGATTTTGACTGGTAACCAAGGAGATGCCATGGATAGTCATTAAGATGGTAATTTTGACTGGTAACCAAGGAGATGCCATGAGTAGTCAGATTACGATAGTAATTTTGACTAGTAACCAAGGAGATGTCATGTGTAGTCAGGTTAGGATGGTAATTTTGATTAGTAACCAGGGAGATACAATTGTATTCAGGTTATGATGGTAATTTTGATTAGTAACCAAGGAGATAAAATTGTATTCAGGTTAGGATGATAATTTTGACTAGTAACCAAGGAGATATAATGTGTATACAGGTTAGGATGGTAATTTTTCTAGTAACCAAGGAGATACAATATGTATTCAAGTTAGAATGGTAATTTTGACTAGTAACCAGGGAGATGGCACGTGTACAGTATGTAGTCAGGTTAGGGTGGAAATTTTGACTAGTAACCAAGGAGATGCTGTGTGTAGTCAGGTTTGGATGGTAATTTTGACTCTAGTCCCGGCGCGCTACTCTGAGGTTGCTATTATCATGCTCTGGCAACCTACCATTCAAAAGTGCATCTGATTTCGCGTATAACATGAGACGCATATGATTTTTTGTATAATATGTTCGTGTATAATAATATTCGTGTATAATACGTTCGTGCGCAATTATATGATTCGTGTATTATATGATGCGGAATCGGACGCACTTTTGAATGGTAGGTTGCCAGGATACGATAATGACAACCTCAGAGTCGTGCGCCGCGACAATAGTAACCAAGGAGATGCTGTATGCAGCCAGGCTAGGATGGTAATTTTGACTAGTAACCAAGGAGATTCATTCCATACTTAAATTAGGTTAAAGTTGGCTCTAGGACAGTTTTTTTAAGGCCAGGTTAGATTGAACAGTCTAGTAACCAAGGAGACTCATTCCTAGCACTTCTTTGTGACTAGCTTCATGTTTTAATAGTACAATTCAGTATTCAAGATGGAGGGATGGCAATTTTTAGGCTGAGTTAAGTCAGTCTAGTAACCAAGGAGACTCATTTCTAGCACTTCTTTGTGACTAGCTTCATATTCTAGTACGGTAAAAGTCTTCTCATTCGGCATCTTCGGGACCAAGCAGGTGCTGAAAGAGCGGAAACTGCTGAATGACTGGGAAAACCAGGCAAAAAGTTTCTAGCAATCATAATCGGTCACCCCAATGTAATAATTGTTTAGCAAGTACTGTACAGTATTATTGGTCAACTCTAAGCACAACATATTTAATAAACAACTAATATTTAACGATACAGTACACATGAACTTACCTTTACCTAGGTGTGCAGTATTTACGTATGTACACCCGAAAGCCCCCCACCCCCCGTAGCCGTAGCAAATTTAGGTCGTTAGAATAAGAACAATGTAGTAACCAAGGAGACTCTTTTCTAGCACTTCTTTGTGACTAACCTCATATTTTAGTATTAATCTGGTATTAAAGTTCAGCATTGAAGATGGAGATACGGCATTTTTAGGCCAAGTTAGAGTAAAATCAGTCTAGTAAGCAAGGAGACTCATTCCTGACTCATTACAACTGCTCATTAAATATTCTTCATCGTTGGTTTTAAATCTCAGCATCTTGAAGTTTTGGTTGTAACAATAGATCACTAGATTAAAGTGCTAGTGATGAAGTAGTGTTATTGAAAAGATAACAAGCCAGAGCGTTATGTTCCTGACTGAGCTATGTGAAGTGGACTGCATAAGGCAAAATCTAGGGAAGAACTATACTCCTTTCACCTTAACTTGGCCCAGATTTTTATCCTGCAGCTAATTTCACATAGCTGAGTGGCAGAGAGAATACTATGGCTCTACATCCTTTCCATAACACTTCTCTGTGATTAGCATCATATTCTAGTGCTAATCTCTTCAACTCAGCATTCAAGATGGAGAGGTGGCAATTTTAGGCCGAGTGGAGAGAGAATTATACTCCTTCACATTAACTTGGCCCAGATTTTCCATTTCAAGTTAATTTTGCTTAGCTGAGTGGCAGAAAGAATACAATGGCTATACAGTACATCCTTTCCATAGCACTTCTTCGTGACTAGCATCATATTCGTGTTAATCTTCGTGACTAGCATCATATTGTGTTAATATTCGTGACTAGCATCATATTTCAGTGTTTCCACAGCACTTCTTCGTGACTAGCATCATAGCGTTTCCATAGCACTTCTTCGTGACTAGCATCATAGTGTTTCCATAGCACTTCTTCGTGACTAGCATCATATTCTAGTGTTAATCTCTCCAACTCAGCATTGAAGATGGAGAGATGGCAATTTTAGGCCAAGGGTATAGTCTTGCTGTATACTGTTTATGTGTGTGCAGTACATTGAATTAATTTGTACTATATTTCTACTTTACAGGGGTGTTCCTCTGGCCTTGGGTGTGTCGTTGTGAAGGAAGGATCAATAGCCAGGTTTCAGAGATTGGGCAGTTTGATGGCCTGGTTCGAGTGATGGGAGACTCCTAGAAAATACGGGTAGCGGAGGGACCTGACTGCGTGGAGAGTGGAGGCACGATGAACGTGTGGAGAAGACTGGAGGAAGCACAGTACTGTGATGTATTTGTTTAAACCTCATAATTTCCCTAAGCTTTTCCAGATCTGTTATGTAGGTAGATAATAATGGAAGGTTGAATTGACTGGCTGAGAGGAAGGATGGGACTGGAGTGTATTGTTGTGATGAGGAAGGGTAGATTGAGATGGTTTGAGAGGAAGGGTGGGACTGGAGTGTATTGGTGGTGTGATGAGGAGGGGTAGATTGAGATGGTTTGGGCATGTGGAGAGGATGGAGGATGACAACTGGGTGTGGAAAGTGAGAGGTGTGAATGTTGAGGGTAGAATTGAAAGGAAGGATGGGACTAGAATGTATTAGTGTTGATGAGAAGGAATAGATTGAGTTGGTTTGGGCATGTGGAGAGGATGGAGAACTGGGTGTGGAGAGTGAGAGAGATGAAAGAATTTAGAGGCAGACTGAAAAAGACCTGCGATGAAGTCAGTGTGTGACCTAAGGGATAAGGGACTGAATAGAGAGGCTGCCAGAGATCAAGCCGAATGTAGAGCCACCATTAATTGATGAGGCTGATATAAGCAAGTGCCTTTGAGCTTTATAAGCAAACAGATGGAGGTAATATTGGCAGGTACTTATTTTTATCTGTGGTGAAGGTGACAGGTCTATTAGTGGTACACCTGTGGGAATTTATTTTTCTTTAAAACAGAGGAACACTTTGAGGTGGTTTGGCCATGTGGAGTGGATGGAGAGTGAGAGACTGACGAGGAGAGTGTATGTGAGTGAGGTGGAGGGGGAGGCCAATGATGAGGTGGAGGGATAGAGTTGAGAGGTATATGAGGGAGGGGGGAGTGAATTGGGGGGAGGGCAGCCAAATGGTGGGTGACAGCGACTTGGAGGCGTTTTGTCTGCGGCCACCCTTTGCAGGATTAGGGCGTCAGGCTGTTGATGGATTATGAAGGACAAAGTTGCTCAGGTTGAAATTTTGAGTTGATTTGGCATTGCAACCGTTGCTTCAGCTCTTGTGAATCGCGTCTCATCCCATCTATAGCTGGGTGAAGAGGCTGGTTAATATCTGTAGGCCATTTATGCAGAGTAGGGTGATACTAGGAGGATGGTTGGAACAGAAAAGGACAGTTAAGGTGTAAGAAGCAAAATAATTCACTTAGGAAAATGTGTTGGGAACCCTTGAGAGGTGAAGAGGCTGGTTAATATCCATAGGTAATTTATGCAGAGTAGGGTGATACTAGGAGGATGGTTGGAACAGAAAAGGACAGTTAAGGTGTAAGAAGCAAAATAATTCACTTAGGAAAATGTGTTGGGAACCCTTGAGAGGTGAAGAGGCTGGTTAA
>JAGKTI010018195.1:0-17892 GCA_018397915.1 Birgus latro | reverse complement strand
ATTCACAGCCATTGTCTGTAAGAATTTTTCTAGGTGCGCCAAACACAACAATCCAGCTCCGAAATATTCCTTTGATAATGGGAGGCGAACACATATCTGCGATTACTATCGCATTACAATATCTGGTCGCCAAATCAACAAGGACTAAGGAATAATGCCTTCCCCAAGCTTTTATATCCATGGCTATGGCTTCGCTAAACTTAGACGCCATGGGCAAACTGACTACGGGTCGGGGCTTGGCTTTCTTAAATCTGCAACAGACTGTACAAGCATCAGATACAGCCTTGATAGCCCGTTCCAGTTTTGAACTTTTAATTCCCGCATCTGTGATCAGTTTAATTAATTTTGCCGATGCTGGGTGTCCAAATTGCCTGTGAAGCTTCAAAGTGGTTTCTTCTACATCACCCCCAAGAGATACAAACATGATTATTTCACAAAATTCACGACCTAGTCATAAAGAAATTGGAAGTAAGTAATGGCCTGAAGATGAGGACTTTAAATCAATGATAGTTCCACAAATTTTGACCTGGTCAGTTCCAAGGTTAATCACCATTTTTGCTTTTTTTCATGGAACGTCTACTAAACAGCAAGGGAATATTGTAGTCCACAACATCAGCCACGATGGTAGCACGCATGTTTCCAATGTAGCAGGGCAAAGTAACACGTTTGAGGGAAGAAACTGTGACACCATCAGCAAAAGTAAACGTTGAGGATGATGCTTCTCTTATAGCATCACGTTCGTAATCAGTGAGCTCACTTAGATAGCAATTGATCCATTCAACTCCACATACAGTTGTAGAACAACCTGTGTCTAGAAGAGCACATGCCTTAGATTCTTCTACTAGAGTCTGTGACTTACCTCTACTAGCGGCATCATCCACATAGCCCATGAATAATGACAGATGCACTGTTTCAGAATTCTCTTCTCGACTGCCATCGTTTTCGTATGCATCCGGACAGTCACGTGCCCAATGAAATCTAGAATCACATACGAAACACCTCGATACCTTTCCGTCAGACCCAAGTGGGTTCCGCCTCCTGCCGGTGGATGAGCGTTGGGGAATTCTAGCAGATACGGTTGGACATCGACCACTACCACGACGTCGATCACGTATTGCACCACCCCACAACATTCTCCATCCTCGTCGTGTACCTCTGGCATAAAACGTTTCCTCATCCTCAACTTCATCACTCCAAAATACTGGTTCACCTTTCACCTCCCGGGCAGACACCGATGCCTCGTTCTCCCTGCCAATTTCACCAGCAAAAATACGATTCAGGGCAGATTTCATATTTTCGTATGTCACCTCAGTTATCGCGGACATCACTAGTTGTTGCTCACTGTCTGAAAGTTTGCATGCAGTGAAGAGCATAAAAGCCATCACAGAATTTGGCAGTTCCATGTCCTGCTTTGTAAATTTGAAATAAACATGCTCAAATTCTGTCACGAACTCACGAATGTTCATATCACCGGCTCTTCTGATGTTGTACAACTCATAAAACGATGCAAACTGTCGACGTCCTTTGTCCACTAAAAATAAACCGTCTAATTTTTTCAGCAAGTTCTGAACACCATCCTCCTGCTTCAGAATATCCGCATCAATCTCCGAAGACGCCACCCTTGCTCTTCCAGACAATGACAGGTGAATAGCTAAAGCTTGTTTTTCTTTAGCTAGGTCCGTCAGTTCGCACCAAATGCCAATGTCTTTTTTCCAGCTCTCATAAGCAGAATCATTTTCAAGTTTTGGAGGCCACTTGGTCGAACATGATGCCATTTTTCCAACTACGCTCTGCTACCAGTGTCAGACTAGACAAACCACACTCATTTAGCCAGTCCCAAAGAAGGGTGACCATTCCCAATCCTCTAACTATTGTCCAATTGCTTTAACATACTGTGTCCCAAAACTTTTTGAGTCAATTCTTAACAGAAAAATCTTAAAGCATCTTTCCTGTCTCAACCTTCTTTCTGATCGTCAGTATGGGTTCCGTCAGGGACACTCCACTGGTGAACTTCTCACCTACCTTTCAGACTCCTGGTCATCCTCCTTTCGGGACTTTGGCGAAAGCTTTGCCATCGCACTTGATATATCAAAGGTTTTCGATTGAGTCTGGCATAAATCTTTAATTTCCAAACTGCCCTCCTATGGTTTCTATCCTTTTATCTGTGCTGAAGCTTCATCTCTAGCTTCTTTTCTGGTCGTTCTATACCTGCTGTTGTAGACGCCATCGTTCTTCTCCTAGACCTGTCAACAGTGGTGTTCCTCAGGGCTCTGTCCTATCACCAACTCTCTTCCTTTTATTCATCAATGACCTTCTAAGCTGTACATCTAACCCTATCCACTCATATGCTGATGATTCCACCCTTCACCTTTCCGTTCGGTTTCCACAACGTCCATCTCAGCAGTTACTTCTACAAAAAAGGGATGAGTCTATGGCACACCTAAAGTCTGACTTGGTATCTCTGATTGGAGTAAAAATAATCTTGTTATTTTTAATGCATCAAAAACTCAGTTCTTACATTTTATCAACCCGACAAAATCTTCCTCAGGATTACCCACTAATGCTTAATAATATCCAGCTCAGAACTGCATCATCCTTGAACATGCTTGGGGTTTCATTCTCTCGGGATTTGTCTTGGAAAGAACATAGAGTATTACATCTTTTGTGAAATCTGCTTTCAAGAGATTGGGTGTGCTAAGACGATTCCGAACTTTCATTACCCCTGCACAGTTGTTGACCTTGTACACGGGTTTTATTCGCCCACGTATGGAGTACAACTCTCATGTGTGGGGAGGCTCCCCACATGCAGCTCTTCTCAATAGGATAGAGTCAAAGGCTTTTTGTCTCATTAACTCTCCTCCTCTTACTGATTCTCTTCAACCTTTGTCTCTTCGCCGCACTGTTGCATCTTTATCTCTCTTCTATCACTACTTCAACAGTCACTGTTCCTCTGAACTGTCTGCCTGCATCCCTCCACCTCTATGACGGGCATGTAGTACCCGTCTAGCAAAAAACTCTCATCCCTTTTCTGTCCAACTCTCTAATGCAAAAATTAACCATTACTTCCAGTCCTTCATGCAACTGGTAAGCTCTGGAATTGTCTTGCTCTGTCTGTATGTCCAGGCATCTCGAAGTGAATGGATCTTGAATTTGGCTCTCTTTTGTATTGTTTTTGCTTTTTCTTTGAGGGAACAGTATGTGGGCCCATGGCCTTTGGTTCCTTCTTCCTTGCTTTAAAAAAAAAGAAAAAAAAATCTATCAGCACTGCTAATGTCCAACAATAGTCAGAGCTGCTAATATCATCAGTATTCCCATCCATTGTTGACAATTTAGCCATTTTCCCCCATTCTGGACTCCCCTCCCTACCTCCCCTCCATTACCCTCTCCTGTCGTCTGCTCAGCTGCTTTGCACTAAGTAAATCTTCCCCGGATTTTTCCACTGATTTCATCCATTGAAATAAGCCCAATACCCTATTCTTATACAAAATAATATATACAGTAATCCCTCCAATATCCGACGTAATAGAGCCAAAGGCATGTCCGGATATCGGTTTTGTCCAGATATTGGTCCTGAAGCTCCAGCACTGGTTTTTCATGACCCTAACCTAACCTAACCTAACCTAAATCAGAAAACTACCTTCCTACCTCCCTAGTGGACATGTATAGCACTTATTTAGGTCCCTTTTCACATAAATAATGCATAAATAGCATGAATTTATTGAATTTTAACCAAAAAATTATGATTTAGGGGTGAGTGAGTCATAGGAGCTCAGAACTTGCCAGCTTAGTATAAGTAAGTATCGGACATGGAAATCATCTTTTCTCACATTTTATGCACTAAATTATTGGATACAAAGCATCAATTACAGTAAATGATGTTAACTGCTACCAGAAAAATGGTTAGGTTAGGTTAAACTAGGTTAAGTTTGGTTAGGTTAGGTTAGGTTATGACTGGACATGAAATTCACTGCTTCAACCTTTTTCGTAGCTGGTGCACTTAATAACCATGCATGAAAGAATTAAATCAAAAGCAGGAAATTATGATTAACACAATGTTAGGTTAGGTTAGGTTAGGACTGGACATGAAATTCACTGCTTCAACCTTTTTTCTAGCTGTTTTGCTTAAGAACCATGCATGGAAAAATTAAATAGCAAGCAGGAAATTATGATTAACTTTTAGGGTAATTTTTTAACACATGTATAGCATGATGAAAACAGGTTAGGCATGAAAATCTTTATGGTAACCATAGGTTAGGTTAGGTTAGGACCGGACATGAAATTAACAGCTTCAACCTTTTTTCTAGCTGTTTTACTTAAGAACCATGCATGGATAAATTAAATTGCAAGCAGGAAATTATGATTAACATTTAGGGTAACTTCTTAACACATTAGCAGCATCATGAAAACAGGTTAGGCATGAAAATCTTTATGGTAACCATAGGTTAGGTTAGGTTAGGACCGGACATGAAATTCACTGCTTCAACCTTTTTTCTAGCTGTTTTACTTAAGAACCATTCATGGAAAAATTAAATAGCAAGCAGGAAATTATGGTTAACATTTTCGGTAATTTTTTAACACACATACAGCATGATGAAAACACGTTAGGCATGAAAATCTTTATGGTAACCATAGGTTAGGTTAGGTTAGGTTAGGACTGGACATGACATTCACTGCTTCAACCATTTTTCTAGCTGTTTTGCTTAAGAACCATGCATGGAAAAATTAAATAGCAAGCAGGAAATTATGATTAACATTTTTGGTAATATTTTAACACATGTACAGCATGATGAAAACGCGTTAGGCATGAAGTTAGGGTACTTACGAACAAAAAGCGGCCGTCCTGATGTAATAACCCACTCTATCATCTCAGACTCTAACAGGAAGACGTTGCACCTGACACACCTTTCCACTTGACAATCACCAGCACTTCTCACCAACACTTTCACCAAGTTTTTTTTTTATAACTGGAATAACATCACTTCACTGCACTGTACACAACAGTAAATTCCCGTGTAGTCTAGTGACGATTCATGGAGCCTTGTGAACTTCTCAGCAGCAGCTTTCAGCTCCGTTCCACGTACCAACACACCAGCAGCACGTTGTTGTCGATACGAAATCAATGTGGAGCGGTCGATGTCTGCATACATAGGAGTAAACATCACCTTCCTCTGCACGTTTCGTCTGGTCTTCGATGCAAAATCAGCCGTATACTGCTGTAGTTTGTCTCGGGACTTCTTGATATCAAACAAGGTGGAGCGAGGGAGGTTGAACTCACGTAAGATGCGCTCTGTTGACCAGCCGGTGTCCACCTTGTCCAATATCTGCCTCTTCTTCTCCAGAGTCAGAACCACTCATTTCCTCTTCTCAGAAGGCAGGGCCATCATCACGCACATGATGAAGAAGGTGAAGAGCAGTATCAAGCACTGTAGGAGGTAGGGTATCACTACAAAAGCAATCACTTCGGCCGCCATTTTCGGAGTTGTTCACGAGGGAGGAGGGGAGTGGGTAATGGCGACCAATAGTGGCGTCACGAGTGTAAACAGAGGGGATCGGCACGCACAGGAAATTCAAACTGACGTGGTCCCAAAAAATCGAAAATTAATCGATTTTTTCGTTTTTTTCATTTTGGGGGTTGGGCAGCCCAGAATGTCCGGTTAGTGAGTATGTCCGGTTATTGGACGTCTGGATATAAGAGGGATTACTGTATATAAAAAAATAAGGTAACTGATAGTGCCATACACCTGGAAATGGCTAATTATCACTTGGCAACATCCAACCTGCACCCGTCGCTAATTTCCCCTGCTTTTTTCCCCGTGAAATATGCCGTATGAGCTATTCTCATAATATAAATGTATATAAGAAAGGAAGGGAGAAGCCTGAGAGATATTTATATTCACCTGGAACTACCTAATTTATTATGTATTGCCTAGATTTCCTACGACTTATTTCTTAGCATATACATTAGCAGTTGACAGTTTCAACTCTTCGCTACCGAGATACGTACATCATTCAGTTCATTGTCGTCCTTCAAGGTGGAATCACATCGCAGGCGCGCCCCTCCATTTCTGCCGATATTGTGCCCATTATAAAAGGCCCTGTGACCTCTACCCCTACTTAATATCGTGTGGGAAGCGGTAAAGGACTGTAGATATATATAAGTGTAATAAAGTACTAGAAATAATAAAGTGTGAGTGTGTATATTAGCGCGAGTGAGGGTTCGTACACGCTCGAATTTAATATTGCTTTCACAGTGTTTTTTTTGGAGTATGGATTCCAAACTACTCGCAAATCATTGAATAGTGTTTCTAGTGATAAAGTCAGGCAGTGGTATTCATATTACTATATGTCGGGAAGTGTAAAGTGGAGACTTAGTTACCCAAACTTCAGAAGTCTCCAAAAGTACAGTAATCCCTCTAATATTCGGACATACTCACTATTCGGATATTGTGGGCTGCCCAACCCCCAAAATGCCAAAAAATTCGAAAAAAATCTAAAAATTTTCGATTTTGGGGGACTGTGTCAGTTTGAATTTCCCGCCCGCACCGATCGCGTATATTTACACTCGTGGCATCTGTCTGTCGGTTGCCATTACCCACCCAGTTACTGACTCATGAACACCTCCGACAATGGCGGCCATATTGATTGCTTTTGTGGTGATACCCTACCTCCTATAGTGCTTGATACTGCTCTTCACCTTCTTCAACATGTGTGTGATGATGGAATTTACTGTTATGTACAGTGCAGTGAAGTGATGTGATTCCAGTTATTAAAAAAAAAAACGTTGTGTAAAGTGTTGGTGATAAGTGATGGTGATTCTCAAGTGGAAAGGTGTGTCAGGTGCAAGGTCTTCCTGTCAGAGTCTGATATGACAGAGTGGGTTATTACATCAGAGGGCAGCTTCTTGTTTGTAAGTACCCTAACTTCATGTCCAACCTGTTTTCATCATGCTGTAAATGTGTTAAAAGATTACCAAAAATGTTAATCATAATCTCCTGCTTGCAATTTAATTTTCCCATGCATGGTTCTTAAGTAAAACAGCTAGAAAAAAGGTGGAAGATGTGAATTTCATGTCCGGTCCTAACCTAACCTAACCTATGGTTACCATAAAGATTTTCATGCCTAACCTGTTTTCATCATGCTGTTAATGTGTTAAGAAATTACCCTAAATGTTAATCATAATTTCCTGCTTGCAATTTAATTTTCCCATGCATGGTTCTTAAGTAAAACAGCTAGAATAAAGGTTGAAGCAGTTAATTTCATGTCCGATCCTAACCTAACCTAACCTATGGTTACCATAAAGATTTTCATGCCTAACCTGTTTTCATCATGCTGTACATGTGTTAAGAAATTACCCTAAATATTAATCATAATTTCCTGCTTGCAATTTAATTTTTCCATGCATGGTTCTTAAGTAAAACACCTAGAAAAAAGGTTGAAGCAGTGAATTTCATGTCCGGTCCTAACCTAACCTAGCCTAACCTAACCTTTTGTTAATCATAATTTCCTGCTTTTAATTTAATTCTTTCATGCATGGTTATTAAGTGCACCAGCTATGATAAAGGTTGAAGCAGTGAATTTCATGTCCGGTCATAACCTAACCTAACCTAACCAGACCTAACCTAACCTAACCATTTTTCTGGTAGCAATTAACATCATTTACTGTATTTGATGCTTTGTATCCAATAATTTAGTGCATAAAATGTGAGATGTAGTGCTGCCTACTTCTTCCTTAGCCTTTATCATTCTTTTTCTGTGCCTGCCCTCCTTTCTTCCTATTTCTCCTATATTTCCTGTCACTTCTTACTGCTTTTCTTTCCTTTACAGGTGGCATTACATTGAGTGACAAGCCAAATGGTTTCCTGTAAGCCGAGAAACGATTTACAACGCTGGGTGGTAACCATATAACCAAACCATATGTGCTCCCTACGTGTCAACAAGTGGGTTGGTGGAGGGTTAGTGCCCCTCCCCGTAAAATAAATAACTCAAAGTCAAATGGCCACCCCTTGCGGGATTATGGTGTCTGGCAATATATAGATAGATAGAAAATGTGAGAAAAGATGATTTCTATGTCTGATACTTACTTATACTATGCTGGCAAGTTCTGAGCTCCTATGACTCACTCACCTCTAAATCATCATTTTTTGGTTAAAATTCAATAAATTCATGCTATATGTGCATTATTTATGTGAAAAGGGACCTAAATAAGTGCTATACATGTCCACTAGGGAGGTAGGAAGGTAGTTTTCTGATTTGGGTTAGGTTAGGTTAGGGTCATGAAAAACCAGTGCTGGAGCTTCAGGACCAATATCCGGACAAAAGCAATATTTGGACATGCCTTTGGCTCTATTAAAACGGATATTGGAGGGATTACTACGGTAGTCGATGGGTGCTAAAAAAACATCCCAGGAGAAAGCTGAAGGTATGTGCCATAGGCACATGCAATTATAATATTCTAGGGCTAATAACTGATTTTTGGCAAATATTTTTAAAAAGTCAGTCAGAGCGCGAATTTGACCCGCGGGACGGGTACGGCGTGCCTCCAACAACCCCGCGGTTAAGGGGTTAAGGCTGCTACTAAGAGCAGGGCAACTGGCAGGAAGCAGGTGGGAAAGGCAAAAGCTGTATCTAGGTTGGCTGCTGAAATGCTGAAAACCTCAGGAGATAAGGGTGAATCACGAGTTTCTCCGGAAACTCTGGGAAATGCAGGCTTATGCAATTCTAAGCATAAAATGCTCTATAAGTATAGGTGTTTAATGTAATGGGTTACAAGAGGTGAAATTTTCAAATGTGACAGATGTGAGTGTGAGGCGCCCCATCATGCTGAAAATGATACGTCGCCATGTCTTCAGAGACACATCTTTAAGTAACAAGGGAAGTTCATCTCTGAGGAAATTAACACAGACATCTCCTGTAAGCCTCCCTTCAAAGATATGAGGTCCAGTCAGATGGTTGTCAATCATACCACCCCACACATTAACTGAAAATCAGTGATGAAAGTTCCGTTCAGCCGTCTCCTTGGGATTCTCTTTTGACCACCAATGTGCATTACGAGTATTATGTGATCCACTGAGGGTAAATATGGCTTCATCAGTGTATAAAATGTACTTGCACAGCTGAGGATGATCTGCTAGCCAAGTACAGCTATCAAGTCATCGAGCAGAATCCCCGGGTTGTAGATGCAACCTTGTTGTATGTGATATGGGTACAGACCTTCCTGCTTTAAAGTCCTCTATACCTTTGCTTGTGGAACGCTAACTCGGGCTGAAATTCTTCTTGTACTGATGCTAGGGCTGCGATGTACCATTCCTACTATGCATCGTACTTCAACTTGCCTCTCCGTGTAGAGGTGGTAGAAAACTTTTACATCTGGGCTCCTGTTTGGATATTTCTGTCTGTATTCTCTTGCTGATGCTTTGGCGTTGCCATTGCAGAACCCACAGATAAAAATCATATCTACATACTCCACGTTTGTAAAAGTGAATGGCATTGTAGTGAAATGTGGGTGAAACAGTCCCTGGAATAAATAGGCCTACCACACTTGCTAGCACTTGGCAGGAACTGTCAGTCTGAGCTCTGAGTATCACTGGTGTTGGATCTTTGCCATGATTACTCCTTCAACAGTAGATTTATTTGTTACTTTAAAGTGACATACTTTTCTATGTAGAACAATTACTTACCTGATGACTAATGAAAAAATAGTTTCATTTGGAATGAGAAAAATGTGTAAAATTTAAAAGAAAATTAAGTAACATGGCAAAACAGCAAGACCGCCACCAGCCTGGCCGCCTCACATTCACATCTGTCAGATTTGAAAATTTCACCACTTGTAAACCATTACATTAAACACCTATACTTATAGAGTATTTTATGCTTAGAATTGCATAAGCGTGCATTTCCCAGAGTTTCCGGAGAAACTCGTGAATCACCCTGTAGGAGTGGGGTTAGTTACTGATTAGATAAATACGATTATATAAGTGTGTGTCCCCAGATGACTGGCTGAAGAGTGTAGGAAGCAGATGGGGAAGGAAAAAGCTGTGTCTGGGTTGGCTGCTGAAATGCTGAAAACCTCAGGAGATATAGCAGTGGGGCTAGTTACTGACTAGATAAATACGATTATATATCAGTGTGTTGTCCCAGATGACTGGCTGAAGAGTGTAATTGTAAATGTGTACAAGGAAATGGGTAATGCCCTAGAAGAAGGATGTTGTAGAGGAATAAAGCTTTTGGATTAGATAATGAAGGTAATTTTGAGAGTTCTAGAAGGTATGATTAGAGAAAGAGTGAATACTGATGAGATGCAGTTTGGGTTTATGCCAAGCAAAGCGATCACTGATGCCATATTCATTGTTTGACAGTTTCAGAAATAAATAGGAAAGAAAAGGGAACTGCACTTTGTTTTTGTTGATTTGGACAGGGTCCCTAGGGAGGTGGTGAAGTGGGCTGTGAGAAAGTTTGGGATCGAGGAGTGGCTCATTAAGGTGGTTATGGCTATGTATGTGGGTGCTTGCACTCCTAAAAAAGGTGAATGGAGATCTGAATGATGAGTTTTCTGTGAATGATGGTGTGCATCAGGGGGTCAGTACTGAGCCCCTTGTTGTTTATCATGGTACTTGAAGCACTTTCAAGTGGCTTCAGAAACAGATTTGAATGGGAGATGTTGTATGCCAATGATTTGGTGTTGACTGCAGAGAATGAAAGGAAGGCAGAGGAAAGATTTATGAAGTGAAGAGATGGTATGGGGCACACGGGTTTAAGAATAAATGTAGATAAAACAAAAGTGATAGTAACTAGGGCTGGTGGTGGTAATGTCTAAGAAGAGGGAGAGTGGCCATGTGCAATTTGCCACAAGGGTGTGGGAAGTCATTCCATCTTGTGCAGTGTTACTGATAAGAAGGTGCATCAGAGCTGTAGTGGTATCAAAGGAAAACTGTGAGATAATGCTGATTTTATGTGTGCGTTGTGTCTGGGAGACCAGGTGGAGATTGTCAAGCATGAAAGGATTGATCTTGCTGGTGAGTCACTTATGTGTGTGGAAGAGTTCTGTTATTTGGTAGACAAGTTATGTGCTGGAGGTGGTGCTGGAGCTAGCTCTGTGACTAGAGTGAGGAGTAGTTGGACCTCAGGGAGCTGTTGCCTCTCCTGACACGGACAGGGCTCTCCCTCCAAGCTAAGGGATCTCTGTATGCACATGTGTTAGGAATGTAATGCTATATGGTAGTGAGACCTGAGCAATAAAGGAAGATGATTTTTGCAGGCTTCAAATGTAGAGAAATGACAGTGATTAAGGGAATGTACAGTGTGTCCCTGAGTGAAAGGCCTGGGGGGCACTAGGTTCATGATGGAAGAGTTGATACGTAGGATGGGACTGGAGTGTATTGGTGTTGTGATGAAAAGAGGTAGACTGAGATGGTTTGGGCATGTGGAGAGGATAGGGGATGATAATTGAGTGCAGAAAGTGAGAAGTGTTAATGTTAGGGGTCAGGTTGTGAAAGACAGACTGAAAAAGACTCGGGATGAGGTCACTGAGTGTGACTTCAGAGATAGGGCACTGAATACGGACGCTGCCAGGGACCAAGAAGCATGGAAAGCTGCCATTAGGTGACCAAGGCCGATGCATGCAAGCATGTTGGAGCCTTTAAAAATTAAACAAAATGATTACTACAACATCAAAGGAAGCAAACTGGATGCATGTAGGTCTGGAATCCCTAGCAGCTACATACTGTATGGCACTGTACAGCATCGGCCTCATTTATCATCCATAAATCTGCTACCAGACACAAATATAATATGATAATGAGACCAATCAACCTTGGTATCATCCATGGATCTGCTAACCAACTCGAAGATAAACTGACAATGATAAGTCCGTCTTATCATCCATAACTCTATCAACTAACACACAGCATAACAAGGAGAAAAGTCTACAGCACACACCTGTTAAGAGCACGATTGTAGGCCACCATGAGGAAGTGACGCATCTTTGTCAGCAAAGTCTGCCATGATTCCATGGACCGTGAGTCTGACTTGAGTGGGTCCATCATTGATACACACCTACCATCAGAAGAGACCAAGTGAATAAACTGACACCAGAATATACATACCATACATACAATTCAGTATATACACTTGATCTTCGATTTCCCGGACTAAAAGGGGGGGAGACCAGTCCAGGAACTGCAAAACTCTGGGAAAAAGTAGGGCCCCACATACAATTCCCAGGACTATTACCATACTTTGTCCGAATTCTCCAATACTGTCCGGCAATTATTCCGATATTCTAAAGCATTCTAGAATGTAGCCTACCTATACCAATATAATTAACAAACACAGTATATAAAATAATAACAATGACACAATAACAATAATAATAACTGACACAAGAGTGGTATTTTGCTAGCTACAACCCTAAGAATGGCTGTTTAGACAGTTGTTGATGAGAATGTGGAAGGTATGATAGAATATCAGAAAGCTGAGGAAAAAGGGGAAAATGAACAAGGAATGGAACACCACAGGGATAACCAACCACACTCATCAGCTGACAGAGATACAAACACGCAATCATCGATTCGATCTTGGACTGAATCAGGAATTTTAAATCTTTATCACCATACAGGTCTACACACCTAATTATTTGAAATTCAGTCAAAAATTTGTGTTTAATTTAATTAGTATTAATAGAAAATCAGGATTTAGAGCGAAAATATCTTAAAGTTAGCGGAATTGTTTAGCCTCTAGCCTAACAACTCGCCTTGACGGATTTTTGTTTTGTAATAAATATCGATTTACAATGCAGATACATTTTTTTGTAATCAAAATAAATATTTATGCAAAATAAAAGTCTGTCAAGGTGTGCTGATGATCGGAAGCTGAAATATCTGCTAACATTAGCCAACCACTGATACGCTAATCGAGATAAAAACACTGACGATATGAAGGGGAATAAAGTACGCTCACAAATTTTGCGATATATACTCTCGCGAAATTTCGTTTTGCGATGGCAAGGGAATGTTTTTTTCCTAGGAGTCTCGTGATTTTTCCCCAATTTTCGCGAGCCCTGCATCTCCTCAGTCACTTGTTTTGAGCCACCACAGCCTGAACCGACCACTGAGGAGACGCTGGAAACAGACAAACAAGTTAGTGACAATGAAGTTCAGGAAGAATCTTTACCTGTCCCACCAGGTGAGCCAACATCTCGCCAAATCACAGACTTGCTGGCAACCACTGCACGTTTGAAAAAGCAAACTGAGGAATGTGATGGGAGGCCAGAGATCTGGGACACCTTCCTCCTGATGCTGGATAGACTTCTGGCTAATTACAAGGAACTTTTCAATGCCAGAGTTCATGCACATCATCAGACTCTGATAACATCATTCCTGTCCTCTTGTATTCAACAAGCCCAGGCTTGGGAGAACATACAGCCTGGGGAGGACGACGGTGCTGTAGACGAGGACACTGATGACATCGGGGAGCTTGATGAGCTCCCACTGGATTTTGAGGGCTTTCATATTGAAGCATCGGGAAGTGGTGGTGTAGGGGACTCAACAGTGGTGGAGGGGAGCAGTGAGGGGGCAGGTGGTAACTAACCACTGCTCACAGCCATGGAACTCATCTTCTAGCCCCATCAAGCAGTTCAGCCTAAGTGTTAGTGTTTGTAAATTCTTTGTTCAGTAATATACTATATGTCTGATTAACTGTATGTAATTTATAGTCAGGGTATTGCGTCATTAATGGGTAGCTAAGGGGGAATGAGGTGGCTAACCCCGGAACCAATTTTTTTTTTTTTTTTATGCAAGGAAGAAGGAACCAAAGGCCACAGGCCTGCATACTGTTCCTTCCAAGAAAAAGCAAAAACAGCACAAAAGAGAGCCAAATTCAAGATCCGTTCAATTCGAGATGCCTGGAGACACTGCGTTTGAAAGACTGGAGATCATAGGAAGTAGGAAATACAGACAGAGGAAGACAGTTCCAGAGTTGACCAGTTGCATAAATGAAGGACTGGGAGTAACAGTTAACTCTTGCATTAAAGAGTTGGACAGAAAAGGGATGAGAGTTTGTTGCTAGACGGGTACTACGTGCCCGTCGTACAGGTGGAGGGATGCAAGCAGACAGTTCAGAGGAACAGTGACCATTGAAGTAGCGATAGAAGAGAGATAAAGAAGCAACAGTGCGGTGAAGAGACAAAGGTTGAAGGGAATCAGTAAGAGGAGGAGAGTTAATGAGACGAAAAGCCTTTGACTCCACCCTGTTGAGAAGAGCTGCATGTGGGGAGCCTCCCCACACATGAGAGTTGTACTCCAGACACGGGCGAATAAAACCCGTGTACAAGGTCAACAACTGTGCAGGGGTAAAGAAAGTTCGGAATCGGCTTAGCACACCTAATCTCTTGGAAGCAGATTTCACAAGAGATGTAATATGTTCTTTCCAAGACAAATCCCGAGAGAATGAAACCCCAAGCATGTTCAAAGATGATGCAGGACATAACTGTTCATTATTAAACATTAGTGGGTAATCCTGATGAAGATTTTGTTGGGTTGATAAGTGTAAGAACTGAGTTTTGGATGCATTAAAAATAACAAGATTATTTTTACCCCAATCAGAGATACGAGCCAAGTCAGACATTAGGTGTGCCATAGCCTCATCCCTTTTTTGTTGAAGTAACTGCTGAGATGGACGTTGCAGGAACCGAATGGAAAGGTGAAGGGTGGAATCATCAGCATATGAGTGGATAGGGTTAGATGTACAGCTTAGAAGGTCATTGATGAATAAAAGGAAGAGAGTAGGTGATAGGACAGAACCCTGAGGAACATCACTGTTGATAGGTCTAGGAGAGGAATGATGGCCATCTACAACAGCGGCTATAGAACGACCAGAAAGGAAGCTAGAGATGAAGGCATAGATAGAAGGACAGAAACCGTAGGAGGGCAGTTTGGAAATTAAAGATTTATGCCAGACTCGATCGAAAGCCTTTGAGATGTCAAGTGCAATGACAAAGCTTTCGCCAAAGTTCCGAAAGGAGGATGACCAAGAGTCTGAAAGGTAGGTGAGATCGCCAGTGGAGCGTCCCTGACGGAACCCATACTGACGATCAGAAAGAAGGTTGCGACAGGAAAGGTGCTTTAAAATTTTTCTGTTAAGAATTGACTCGAAAACTTTTGATACACAGGATGTTAAAGCAATTGGACGATAGTTAGAGGGTTGGGAATGGTCACCCTTCTTTGGGACTGGCTGAATGAGAGCAAACTTCCAGCAAGAAGGAAAGGTACAAGTTGAGAGACAAAGGCGAAAGAGTTTACCTAGGCAGGGTGTAAGCACAGAAGCACAGTTTTTGAGGACAACAGGAGGGACTCCATCAGGCCCATATGCCTTTTTAGTATTGAGGCCAATGATGGCAGAACACACATCAGCTGAAGAAATTTTAATGTCAGTCAAGAGGAAGTCAGAGGGGGGAAGTGATGGAGGAATAGCACCGGAATCGTCTAAGGTGGAATTGGAGGAGAAAGTCTGAGCAAAGAGATCTGCTTTATCAGTAGAAGAAATAGCTACAGAGACAGAGTAGAAAAGAGGAGGGAAGGATGATGAGGTAAAGTTGTTACAAAGGTTTTTGGCAAGGTGCCAGAAGGAGCGAGAAGAATTCGAGTTGGAGAGTTGGGAACATTTAGCATGGATGAAATTGTTTTTAGCAGAGTGAAGAACAGACTTAGCACGATTCCGGGCAGAAATATATAAAAGGTGTGATTCAGGGGTGGGTTGGCTCCGGTACCTCTTATAGGCCCTCTCCTTGTTGCGGACAGCATTAGAACAAGCGTGATTAAACCAAGGCTTTCTTGCATTAGAGGATATGAGAAAGGAATGTATGCTTCCATGCCCGAGAGAATAACCTCCGTAACGCGCAAGGCACACTCAGATGGCTCCCGGCCAAGGAAGCAATAATCATTCCATGGAAAATCAAAGAAGTACTGCCTGAGGGCCTCCCAATCTGCAGCCCCAAAGTGCCACAGGCGGTGTTTCTTTGGAGGGTCCACAGGCCGTACTGGAGCGATTGGACATGTTAAGGTAATAAGATTATGATCGGAGGAGCCCAACGGAGAGAAAAGAACAGTGTAAGCAGAAGGATTAGTTGTTAGGAAAAGGTCAAGTATGTTGGAACTCTCTCAAAGGCAGTCAGGGATATGGGTAGGGTGCTGTACCACTTATTACATGTAAAGTATACGCACAAATTTCGCTAGTTTTAGTTTTGCGCCACAATTGCAGTTCCAATTAGGCGCGTAACTAGTGAGGGTACTGTACACTGCTAACACTGGTGTATTTTTGCTCTGAAACCTAATTTTTTAAATAAGTTATATTAAGTACAATTTTTTTTAGCAGATTTCAGATAATTAGGTGAGTATGAGCCACTGTGGCGAAAAAAATTAAAATATTTTCCAGTGAAAAGTGCCAAATCGGTATTCAGTCGCACCGAGTCAGGTGAGCTAAGTTCACTAGGAATGGATCCCGTTGAGTTTGTCCATAAGAAAATATTTTTTAAAATTACAGTACTTACGAATTTTACTGTGTCCAAGCCTTCCTTAAATTTTACTATTATGCAATAAACTATTTATAGTGGCATTTGAGAAAAGTAAGAGGCAAATGGGATATTGACATGAGTTAGGAACTGGTGGTGTGAAGCACGTTGGTGGCCAAGATGCATTTCATGTATAAATATATCTTCTTGTGTTGTTACAAATGGCCTTTATCAAGTCAAAACCTTGCCAAAATTATACTGTGTTGTGCAGCAGTCTGCATATAATTTTATATGAGAGAATAATGGCCGGACTTTTCTGAGTATCCTGGACGTGTATAGGCATTTTTCTGGCATTTGATAATATTACCCGGCCTCAGCCCGTGTCCGGGAAATCAGAAATCCGGGAAATAGGGGTCCGCCAAATCAAGGATCGAGTGTATACGGGAATACCCTGGGATACGATACTCCAAGAGGCAATACCCTGGCATAACAAAGGGGGGTAGATATGCCACCCTACCCTGCAAAACAATGGCCAAACCCAGGTATAATTATCATTATTATTCTATCTATCTATATATCTATTGCCAAACGCCTCAATCCCACACGGGGTGGCCACACACAAATCGCCCCCATGTCACTCTGTCCCCTGCCATTTCACTACCATGCTCCCAACTCACACCCCCCTCTCTCATATACCTCTCCACTCCATCCCTCCATCTCATCTTCGGCCTCCCCCTCCCTCTAGCCCCCTCCACCTCACTCACATATACTCTCCTCGTCAGTCTTTCACTCTCCATCTCTCCACATGCCCAAACCACCTTAACGTGCTTCTCCTAACGCTTCCTATCACGTCCTCAACCACACCACAACGCTCCTTCACTTCCTCATTTGTTAGTCTGTCTCTCCATTTGACTCCACAAGCTCCTCTCAAATAACTCTTTCACTGCTCTCACTCTTGACTTCTGTCCTTCCAACAGGGTCCAAGCTTCACTTCCATAAGTTAGAGCTGGTATCACAATACTGTCATGTAGCAACTTTTTCACTTCCATGCTCACCTCCCTGTTTCTTATCACTGTTTTCAACAAACCAGCAACCTTCCTTCCCTGCTGCACCCTTTCGAGCACTTTACCCTCCAGACTACCATCCTTACTCATCACACTGCCCAAGTACTTAAATTCACTCACATTCTCCATATCTTTCCCATCCAATCTCACTGTACATTCACTGGCTTCACTTCTCTCGAAGACCATCACTTTACTCTTCCCTACATTCACCTTTAGATTCCGTTTCTTACACACTCTCCCAGACTCATCTACCAAGCCTTGCAGCTCCCCTTCGTCTTCGCTCAACAACACAGTATCATCTGCAAACAACAGTACAGGGAGTTTCCA
>JAGKTI010018193.1:5338-17893 GCA_018397915.1 Birgus latro | reverse complement strand
AGCATAAAAAAACAGGCATAATAAATATCACACACAGTATTCTATTATACTGTTAATTTTTCACATGTATTGCTATTTTTGGTTTCGTTGTGATTCTGCCTTGATTTTAGGTGCTTAAGTACTAATACATCGGGCAACAAAAAAAGTGTGACAACTCTGTTAATATGCATCAGTTCTGGGAAAGTCTATAAACAAGGCCACCCATGTCTCACTCCCTCTCGCCACCAAAGACGAATTTCGGACATGACTGAGCAAATGCGACCATAGGTTTCCATTTATTAAGGAGACACACAAAACAGAGTTCAGTATGTTTATGTTTATAGATGGATAGATTGATAGATAATTAGATGGACAGATACATAGATATAATTACAGTACATCAAAATCTAGGTCTCTATTCTTCTATATGTATTCAGTATGAAATTGTGATTTGTACAAGAACTTTCTTAACGGATTACATAAATTGCAAATCTTCAGTAATTAAACGAATTTCCTGCACTAATTCTCCTTTTGCTAATTATGGGCTTATGCAACTCGCTCTCTGCAATCCCCCTCCTGGCCACGAACTTGTGGGGTAAATGCCTAAATCCCATCCCCACCCCCACCCCCACTCCCAGTAATCCTGCCCTCCTCGTTTACAGTATTCCCCCTCACCTCCCCATCATCCAACTCCCTTTACCTCCCTGCCAGTTTCTCCCGCTTCCTCTGCCATTCCTGCACTCATCTTCAACCCTTCGCCCCACCTCCCCTCCCATCCCCTCCTTTTCCCCTGTATATCCCTCAGTCCCTTTCCTTTCCCTCCCCACCTTCATCCACTTTCATGTCCCCTCTACTATCCTTCCCTCCCCTCCTCTCTGAAGTCCCCAATCACCCCCTCTCCCTCCCCTCTCATCCCATCCCCCCCACTCTCCACACCTACGCCCCTCCTGATTACTCCCCACTCCACTGAACTATCTAATCCTACTTTAATGTCTTATAAATCGTCCTTCTCGATGTTTTTAGTTCTAATATTTTTTTAAAATTAGTTTTCAATAACTCGGCTGTCCGATTTACTCAATTTTTTTCGATATAGTTTAGTCATTTCCAAATAAATTACGCTTAAGTATTCAATTTCCACTCACTGTAGCTGATACATTTTGAGACAGTCCATTTTAACTTCTAAAAATACCATCCCTCCATCTTGAATGCTGATCTGTAACAAGAGACTTAATAATACTAATAATAATAATAATAATAATAATAATAATGCTAGAAACGAAGAAGTGAGTTAAATCATCTAAAGGCATCAGGGTTAAAAGACATCATCGAAGTGACGGATTAACTATTATAATATCAGGCGGCCAGAGCAAGGCCCCGTCCACACGAGCGGGCAGTGTCCGACGGGCACAGCCCGCTGAGCGGATATCCATCCCTTTTCTAGCAGTGTTTCCACATCAAGCAGTCCCCGGCGGCTATTGGCTACAACCAGGCGCACCTGTGTTGTCCACACGGCAGAACGAGCTGAGGTGAGGTAGTGGTTGTCCACTCATCTGGCAGTGGCCTACTGCCTTCGTGCTCGCCAGAACTGAGTGTAGTACGACAACATCGGAAGTAAGAATTGTCTTAGGACAGTTAAAACTAAAAGTGTAGCTTTGTGTACCATAATCAGTACAGCAGGCAGTGCCTCAACAACGGGCAGGGGCATTTCGTTGGGTTGCCCGTGGTTCCCCTGCTTGTGACGTCCTCTATACGTGTGAATTGGAACATGATTTGATAAAGTTTGCCCATCGGGCACTGCCCGCTCGTGTGGACGGGGCCTAAGTGAAACGTTGGTTGCGATGTCCGTAGATTTTTCCCTCTATAGTGAACATGCGGGAAGATTAAAACATGTGCTCAGCCATGTCAGTCATTGGCTGTAGCGATTAACTGAAACCAAAGTCCGCAGGGTTTTCCACGGGACAATAGGGAGGGTATAGAATTCTGCAGTAGTGAAGGGCTCCAGAACACCAGGCGAAAGAGAGAATAATCACAGACAGTAAAAGTAAGTGAAATGTGGCCCGGTAGATCGGTAGAATTCCCAACGTGCCAGGTACAGTATAGTCTGTTTGAAGACAGCCTTCTAAGGTCAGACTTCATGTGAAGTTGAGGATGTCGTCAATGACTAGGTTTTGTTATGAGGCAAGTCTTCAGCACCACAGCACCATCGTATTTGGTTAATATCCGACTATTTTACGGCCCCAGTGAAAATAATTTCTGCCGTGACAATTTCATCCATTTTAACCAAACTTTGGAGATTGGTTGCCAGATACCTTGTGACAATATCCGTGGCTTCATAACAAATGCCCAGTTTATAGGGTAGGGCCAAGGTTAATCATGTACATAAATATGCAAAGAATTCGGTTATTTATTAACAATACATGTCACAGTTGTATCTTTATTTCCATATTAAATACATTTTATAAAACACTAATTTAATTTTTCACACAGGATATTCAAGCCGTGGTTAAAATGTATAAAGCCTATATGGGTGGGTGACGGGCTGATTTACATTTTTTTCAACTTTGTCCAGATTTTCATCCTTTCACTTATTTCACGTACCTCATTGTTAGTAAAATTTAACACTACGGCTCTGCAATCACACAACACTTACTATAATCCTGTTCATGTTGATCTCTTGCTGAAGATCTCATTCAAGAGAGATGACAATTTTAGTCAAAGTTGACCAGAGAATCCTTTCAGCACAAGATACATTTAATCCTTGCTGTTGCCAGGCGAATAGCTAAGAGTAAGTGAATGCTGGATGTTCTAGAAGTTGCCCATAATAGTGCGCAGTATTATCCACCTCTCCAATCAACTTTCGGTAAACCAGAATATATGGAAATCAGCGAAAAGTACTGTGCACTGTCTTGAGTTGGGACGTGACAGCCCAGTGTCTCCACGCTTAGTAATAGGTTAGTTTGCGTTAGGTTAAATAGGTTAGGTTAGCTGGAGTTTGGTTAAACAGGTTAGTTATTAGTTCTTCGTTTAAGAGTAGATCTTCTAGTCATTCTACCGGGCTATCAGGATCAAGCAAGACAGTGCCATGTTACAGCAATTATTTTCTTACCATAATTACTGAAAGATAAAAATTTATTAACCTAGATCGCATGTTAACAATGGTCAACCAGTGTTCCTGCAGCGAAATCAGACCTGAATATTCGCATGGTGGCAACAAGAAATTTTAAGATTCCGGGTTGTGATGGATATTTAGCCGATATGAGATTTAACCGTCGTTAACACCAAAAATTCCATGACGAATTTTCTATTATACTGATGCAAAACATATCGATATTAAAATTACAGCACAAGACAGTTAAGTATTACAGACAAACTCTCGATGAAATGAACAGGCAGGCTTAAACCACGGTCACCACGAACCTAACTGTTCTTTGTGAGGGACGTCGAGTAGAGGTAAATGGCTAGAGTTTGTCTGTCATTAGATACAGCTTAATTTTTATTTTTACTGAAACGTATTATTAGAGTTGTGAGTTTCTAGTCTTCACTGTAAATTGAAAGTTAATATAATACTGTGAAGGTTTCAGACTATCGTAACATACAACATTTGTCGCAGTATATTCGCATGCAGTACAGGAGGGTCTTCTACGCACAGCACAGGTACATGGGCCATATGGAGCACAAGGAACACTCCAGTGGAAGGCATATATCAACAGCTGAGGCTCCTGATACACAAGAAACAGTCGAGCAGAAGCGATACGGGCAGCTGGGGTCTTGTGCACAGGAAACAGTCGAGTAGAAGGCATAAACAGGCAGATGTGCACAAGAAACCGTTGAGTAGAAGGCAATCATGCGGAACTACTCCGCCAACAGGTGGGAAGAAGGTAGATAGGTAGCCAAATCTTCAGTCAGCCAACAGCCCATCCTCCGTTCTCGATCTTCCAGCAGTGTCATTCTGTAATATATAAAATTGCAGGCAATCTTACAATTTTCCCTCGCTTCAGTAATGACTAAATAGCGAGAATGAAATTAAATAGTGACACAAAGGGACAGTTCTGTTATATTTTACATTTTCTGAACCACTGTAGTATTTTTAAGTGCTTAGAAAATTTAATAACCTAGTTAAAAAAAAAAAAAAACAGGAACCCCATCACCCAACGTCTTTCCAAGCTGACAAGTCTTGATGTAGCGAAAATAAACATCAATATACATATATCTTAAACATGCTGACTTTCATGTCTCGCCAAGGACAGTGTTAGTTATGAGGTGAATAAGTCAAGATGTAGACCCGATTTGCATCTCGAATATCAATCTTAACCTAACGAAAATACAAAGTATGTATTTAGCAGCTTAGGTTTGCCGAGGCTAAAAAGGCTAAACCATTCAGTGTATGGGAAAAATTATATAGGTTGATTAATGATTTCTTAAGGATTACCTTGTCTGGGTCAGCAGTGTTATGACAGCAGTAAATTGAGCTGCTTGTACTCCTGTCACAGCATAGTTTCCTTGTAGCCAGACTTCATCCCGAGAGTCGCCACGAACAAAATTCACCTTATCCAGAAGCAGTAGGCTCTCCTCTCAACACCCACCGCCCACGTTCATATACCGCTCCACATCTTGTCTCCACCTCAGAGTTTTCTTACCTGAGAAAAAATCATTAAGGAAGTGTGTGTACATGAACGGCAGCACTGGCAAAATAAGGAAACAGGTCTTTTATTCCAGGTGGCAATATCATACCTCACTGATAAGGGAAGAATCTTAATACATTAACGCCAGACTTAATACACCAAGTCAAATATTAATACCTCGCTAGTAGGCAAATATCTTCAACTGTGTCTCCAGATGTCCACTGACCAGACTTAATATCTATACAAAGATTTCAGGGCAGTTAAATTGGCCAGATTCACCCGCCCAGTCTTTGTATTTTCCGTTCTGTCTTGCCATGAACATTCTAGATAATGTTAGAAATATTGCTAGAGTTGCTTACCGAAGTAATGCTAGTTACCTACGGAAGAATAACGAGTTACCTGTTAACCACTGCTGACTATTATCGCACACAACTGGTATTTCTGTACTGAACTATATGTAGTGCATTTCCCTTCACCTATATTTCCCAAACCTTTGCATTCCCAACTTAGAATTCAAGTTTCTCCTTAACTCACCAACAACATAGCACCGAATTTCCTACCGTCACTATATTGGCTTACTCTCTTATTTACTCTTATAACTTTACCTGAGCTCTAACACCCTGACTGCTTGGGAGCTGATTAAGTTCACCTGTATCTTACCTGTATACTTAGACATATCGTCAGGGATAATTTTCGAATCTTGTATCAAAGTATATTAAAGTACACTTTTTTGCCATCTAGTGCTAAGTGTACCCTCCATTTTTCTACCATCTACTACACTCCCTAGTTGCCTCCCTATAGCTAAATAGTGTCCTACCTATGGCTTTCTCCCTACACCATCCTTACTAATACCTACAGTTGCCTCCTAGCTTTAGCTTCCTTTCAACTTTAGCTTCCTATCAAATGTTTCAAATCTATTTTACCTATCCAGTCCTAGCTGAATTTTTTATAAATTGCTTTGTTCCCTATCACAGCCTAAGTATCCATCCTACCGCATGTTGGGTGGGAGGAGAAATACATCTTAGATCTTTAATTCCTTGTATTCTATACCGTTTCAGGCTAAACAGAACCCATCTTCCGAGTCTTAAGTGATGCTGCAGAGACCCTTATATCCCCAGAAATTACCTCCCTCCTCCCCACCCTTCCTCGTGCAGCAGTCCGGTTGGTTACCTCCAGGAAAATTCTGTCGTCCTACCCCACCTCTGATTTGTGCCATTAATGCTCTCCTACATAGTGTAGAAGATGTAACTACCCATAGGGAGGGATTTTTCAGCCAGAGTTGCTTCAATTATCTCCAACCACTCTTCCCCCACCCTTCCTCCTCCCCTCCCACAGTGTTACCAGCCAGTTCAGTGTCTGGCTGCTGCTTCACTGTGGTCGCCTCACGCTGAAAGGTTCGAAGTGGCAGGGATGTGTATAAGGCGGAACTATCCTCGAGTACGTTCTAGACCCTACACTCACGATACGCTGTATATTTCACCCATTTTTTACTTCCTTTCACTTTTGTTTTGACTTGTGTTTAACGTCCTGAGTATGGTACTATCCAAAGGCCTGCTTTCTCTAAGATCTTGTTGATAACCGAAGCTTTGAGACTGTCATATATACCTAGAATTGACAGTTTGATCATTGGCAATTTTTTTTTTTTTTTTAGGTTTTAACAAGACTACCGGATAGCATACCATAATAGCTATTATGTATTTAATCTCATCATGAACTCATTACTGCTAATAATATATGCCCCTCGCAAAAATCCTTAAACTCCAAACTTGGACCTTTTGTTGTGTGCTGGATATAGTGGATAGTCATCCTGGATGGTGTATGTTACGCAGTATAGTTCCCTCGTCTGTTCTCAGGGTTACAGGATCTAAGAAAAGGAGTTTTTTCTTTCACTTCTATTGTGAAGTCATCATTCGCGCTAATATCCGTGTTATTTAGAGTAATGGTGTCCTTGGGCACTAACACATCGTCCACATGTCTGTACCAAGTTACACCCCTGCCTTGGATTCTCCTGCAGGAGTCAGCCCGAAATGTTTCCATGTATAGTCAAGCCATGACAACAGAATGACCCGAGCCCATGGCTAGACAGTAGTGTTTGCTACGTTACTATCCACTGAAAGTAAATATTCCGAATTAAAGCGATTACGTCGATGTAGTCAGATCTACGTAATGGCAGCTCCTCATCTTTGGCGGCCACTGCTCTTCCTTGCCGGCAGTAGGGCCAACAGTGGAGGTCGTCGAAAATGAGTAGCTGCCAATACGATGGTCTGACTACAACGAACTATTACCAAAGTCTGAACATTTACTTTTAGTGGAATACAAGCAACAATTGTCTAGCCATGAGCTGTACTTTATGCCCGTGATGGCTTGCCAATACATGGGAGACTGATTACTGCAGAAGAAACATAGGGAGAGGCGTAACTTTGTACAGATATGGCGAACAGACGACGGAGCTAAATACTGTGGATTGCAAATCCAATTAAAGATTTCTATGCACTGTCTCGGAACACCGAAAGGACCAAGTCTGGAGTTGTTACACAATTTTTTCTAAGGGCGTATAGAATCTGTGGTAACGAGTTCATAGAGGAAGAGATTAAATACATAAAAGAAGCCTTTATGAGACTTTGGTATCCGGTAAGCATGTTAAATGTTAAACAGAAGGCTGTTGGTATATAAAAAAAAATGTCAGTGTTCAATCAAGCTGCAACAGTACAAGGTAAGTGTGTGTCCCCTGTTAAAAGCTTCGGTTATCTGCTTAATGAAATCAGACGTTTGGATCGCAGCATCCTTAGAATGTTCAATAGTCAAAAGTTAAAGGAAGTGAAAATGAGTAAAAAACAGCATACCGTACAGTGGATGTCCGAAAATGTACACAGGGGAAACTACGAGGAATGGATGCACAGCTAGAACAAAGCAGATGTAGGACGTAACAGTATCGAATTCCCTATGTTGCAAGACTTCAGCACAATTATTTGTCCAGGAAGAAGCTAGTCATTGACAAGTTTAAATAAACATTTTGGAAGCAGCTCAAGTTTGTGTACAAAATGTAAACTCAGGGTTTTTCCAGCCTATGTAGGTATACAGCACGTGGCGCAATTAGGGGTGGGGCAGGACTACGTAATTTTCCTAGCACTAGCCAATCACGGTGCGACACGAGAAATGGAATTTCCATGGGTATAATATCTGCTGTATCACGTACACTCAAGATGTGTTTTGTGTAGCCCGAAACTTAGGAAAAATAATTCATGCTCTAACAGTGTCTCCCACCAAACATTTCTACAGCCTAAGTAAGTATATTTCCTAGCAGAGCCTAAGTACCCATCTCATCACAAAATCTTATACCATAATTTCTAAGCCTGTCGTTCCTTATTCCTTCTGTCCCTTAAATTATTTCCTAGTATTTAATCTTTAACAAAACCCTAGCCTACTCCCGCACCCTGACCAATACTGCAAAACAACCAGCCAAACCCTTAAAGCAGACAGGGGCCTAAGCAGTGAAAGTTAAACAAAATTAAAAGTGAAAATGAAAATGGACACCGAAAGTTGGAGTATACTTATCGGCTGGTGTGGGCGCAGTGTGTAGACAGCAGTGTCCGTCGCCTCACCTCGAAATACAAATTGTTAAGTGACAATTTAATCGTACCTTTCTACTCTAGATTCCTGTCAACAAAAAATAAAAGCTACGCATTGACAAGTAGCGCTAAACATACAGTGGGAAGCAAGATTAACATCACTACAGATGCATGACCTGACAGATTCTAGATTATCTTAGATTTCTCTCAGTCCTCCTTCCTCCCTCTTCTCCCCCCCCTCAAAAAAAAAAATGGTAGGTTATTGCAAGGAAGAAACACTTATTCTGAAGTGCGTGGTTCATTAGACAAAAAGGAGACTACTTAAACATGAAATACTGCAAAGACAGTCATGCCCAGAAATTCTTTCATTTGTCAAAGCCAGTGAGTAATGTTTAAGTGCATGAAATCAATAAAATTAGCACAGCCTGTTCTAACAAACCTAAAACAACAATCACAGACCTCAGTTCATAGTGAAATTTAGATCGAGGGACTGACTAGCATTGAAGCCCAGAAAATTCTTTTAGTTTCCAAACATGATTTAGTGTACGAGAAAGTGGCTGTGTTCCACCAAGTAAAGAATCACTTTTCTATAAAGGTTGTAACTGCTTCATTTTAAGTATTAATCCTTAGCTTCTGCTATATCTTGTGACAGTAGTGCCGTCTGTCCTTCCCTGTATCTAGTATCCTTGCAGTTGTAAGGTTGCATTATTTCTGCATACAAGTTTTACTTTGCCAGTGTTCCCAGTAAGTCCATGAGCAAATACCACTCTGCAGTTTGTAATTAGCTAACCCGTGCACTGTAGAAGGCAACATTCTTAATATGACTAACGTTCTTTTCTCCATATGTCCACTGCCCAGTTTAGACCTAGGGCAGTAGAGTCTATCAGGCTCACTTTTCCATCTTTGTATTCTCTAAATACAGTACAAGCATAATGGAAATAGTTAAAGTACTACAGCCGTACCTCCACCTTTAATTTAATTAGTTATCAAAACCCTCCACTTTCTGTGCTTAAAATCATGCCAAAATACCGAACTAACTACTACAGTGTTTCACAGCTAAACAGATTGCCATTCTCCAAAGTCGCTCGCCATTTAACTTATGTAGAAAGAGGAGAAATTCCCAACAAACTAGCAATAAAAAATATACCTCACCGTAAGACCTTAACACTTAAAAAAATAAATAAGAAATCGACTTACCATAAGGTGAAGGTACTCTCCCTGCGACGGACTACGTTTTTCTGACGATTGCCTTACGTGGACCTGCCTTGTAGGCTCCCCAGACCAGTCTACTGAATCACAAAACAGTGAGCTTTAGCTATCTCGAGCAACAGTTTGGCGATTCATGGGGCAAGGGTCCGTATTAGAGTCAGTACTAATTACCCTGTTGTTTCCATTATATTGTACCAGTTGGATAACGCTCACGACACTGAATAAACAAAATAGATGTAACCAGATAGTAATGTGTCTGGCTCTGAATAGCCATCTTTGAATACAGATCCGAAACACCATTCACGGACCCTTTCTCTCGACGCATCCAAAATTTAGAGTTAAAAATTCATATTAGAGCGATGGCAGGTGAAGGTCACCAAATCCCCCTCCTGAAAATATAAAGACCTATACTTTTGATCAGCCTTAATAACATGTGATTTAGAGAGGGATAAATATATTTTAATTTAAGCTAGAAATGCACGCTTGATGTCGACCCTAACGCCATCTGCTGAGCGGACGCGTTACAAAAGGTGCACCGTCGCTTGCAGGGGAGAACTCACACAAAGGTGTTAAGTTGATTCAATTGTTCCATTTGTAATTACTGTAGTTTTTTCCTTCTCATATGCCGTATACCTTTCTGCCAACATTCCGAAAATCAAATTCGGAACTTGACCTAAAATTGCCATCTTTCAATCTTGAATGCCGAGCTGGGGCAATAGATATTCACTAGAATATGATGCTAGTCACAAAGAAGTGCTAAGGACAGGAAATACAGCCACAGTATAATCTTTCCCTGCAACTGAACTTCATGAAATGATGTGCAAAATGACGAAAATCATGGCCAGGTTAAGGTGAAGGACTATAAATGCTTGGCAATATAAAAATACAAACTGTGTTAATGACAACCGCTGAGCTCAGGGTGACCATTAAGTTTGTAAATCATTGCAGGTGTCTACTGAGGGACGGGTTGTAATTGCCGCAATATCTTACTCTGTGGTTTTTTTGCCGTAGCTTGTCATTACCTTGCTAGTCATTGGCGCCTTTTGGTCTTCAACATTATTTGCAATTATTTTCAGGCCGTAATATTATCGTTACAAATGACGTATATGCTGACATGAACAAGTGTAAGTACCACAGAGAAGTGAGAGAAAAGGTAATCACTGTGTGACCTAACGAGGATTGCTTGTGAGTGGGAAGGTAAGAGATACGAACTAATACACACACACACACACACACACACACACACCTACATACATACACATACAAACACATGTGTGAGTGCGTATGTGAGTGTGTGTGTGTATATACAGTATGTGTGCTTGTATGTATGTTTATGTATTTATGTGTGTATACCCACGAGCAAAAGTTCGCCGACAGTCCCAGCCAGGCATACGTTTCCAAACATAGCCCATAGAGGGCGCAGCGCTCGTCCACCAGGGTGAGGGAGAAGGGAGGTGACGGGGAGGGGGCGGGAGAGGGAGGCAACAAGATGGGGGGGAGAGGGAGGCAACAAGACAGGAGAGGAAGAGCCTGTGGCGATGATAGATGGCACATATCGGATGTTTTATTGTTATTATTATTATGAGCTGAGAACAAGAAAGATGGACGTAATCCAGCTTTAACCCTTAGAAAACGGCTGACATCTTTTGTATTTTTTCTGACTAATTCCAGACGATTGTTCTTGTGTGACGGAAGCACTAGTGATGTCCAGAGGCTAAAGGTTTGATGAAGTCCAGCAACCCATAAACAACGGTTTGAATTTGACCCAGACGAGCAAAGACGCCACAAGAAAATACCCATCGTGTAAGAGTTAAGGAAGTAGGAAATTAATCGAGTCGGGTAATGTGAAGGCAGACTGCAACGTAGAACGGCAAGGAGAGAGAGAGAGAGAGAGAGAGAGAGAGAAAGAGAGAGAGAGAGAGAGAGAGAGAGAGAGAGAGAGAGAGAGAGAGAGAGAGAGAGAGAAGAAGAAGAAGAAGAAGAAGAAGAAGAAGCGAGACACGTCAAGGGCAATGCCTAGTTTCGTGGTATCTGTGAACCATATAATTACTTATTCAGAAATGAAAGAAGCTGATAAATACAGTTATGATAACTTTACAAGACATTAAACCGAAAATCAAGATTATTTTGATGACGAAAAGGCAGGGTCAGTGGTGCCTTTTTGCCTTACTAATGTTGCACACACAGACTATATACCATCTCTGTGCGACGAATGGCGTTGCGAAATGATCAGCCAATCGCCTTCAGTCGGAGTGGCAGTAATGGTTATTAACAATAATATTATTGTGCCACCTTTCACCCTCTCTTTTTTGAAGTATATAATAATAGGATTCCCAAATACTTACCACCAAACTAGGCATTGCCCTTTATGGGTTTCACCTAACTTCTTCGACCCCCCCCCCCCCCCCCCCCCTCCCCCTTGCCCCTTAGTATACGTTCTTCTACCTCCCAGTCTACCTTCACATTAGCTGATATGATTAATTTCCTACTTCCTTAATCCTTACACGATGGGGATTTTCTTGTGGCGTCTTTGCTCGTCGGAATCAAATTCAAACCGTTGTGTATGGGTTGCTAGACTTTATGAAACCTTAAGCCTTTAGACATCAATAATGCCTCCGTCAAACAAGAACAATCGTCTATAAATAGAAAAAAACAAAAGATGTCAGCCGTTTTCTAAGGACTACCGCAGGAGGGGAGGCGGTGGCAGAATCGGTAGAGAGGCGGCCTGAGTCCTAGTGGACCCAGGTTCGAATCCCCGCTGGGGCAGGGAAAAAGTTTAAGGATCTGAATTTCACAAAAAGCAGACTTTTCTAATCTACCAGATGACCAACAGACATTTCGTAAAATTATCCCCGCTAATACCAGTACACCAGTCCTGTATGAGACTGCCCTAAATGTATTCAATAAGGATGGTGGGTGTTAGCGCCGACGTGGTGACATGTGGAGATGTAGGAGGACTACTGGGCCCCAAGGAGAACTACTGGGACTTGGGAATAGGCCCTGAAGCCTTTGCCCAGAGTCGGATACGTAAAAAAAATATAATAATAATAATAATACACCCGATAAGTGTCAGCTACCATCACAGTCACCTACCATCACAGTCACCTACCATCACAGTCACCTACCATCACCACAGGCTCTCTTCCTCCCCTGTCTTGTTCCCTGCCCCCCCCCCC
>JAGKTI010018192.1:0-12311 GCA_018397915.1 Birgus latro | reverse complement strand
TGTGTGTGTGTGTGTGTGTGTGTGTGTGTGTGTGTGTGTGTGTGTGTGTGTGTGTGTGTGTGTGTGTGTGTGTGTGTGTGTGTGTGTGTGTGTGTGTGTGTGTGTGTGTGTGTGTGTAAATTACAGCATGTTTCTCACTATCACTGTCAGCATCAATACAACAGATACTTGTGGTTTTCACTGATAAGAATAACAGTCCATGCTCGTCACCATTTGCTTAAAAAAAAAAGTGTAACAATTTCCCTGTCGCTGAAAATAATGTGTTTTCAGTCTAAATATCTTACTGTTCTTAAGGTAATTTGTGTGTCAAAGAACCATGAAAATCTTGGTGTTGTGTTCCCTGGGTTAGTGAGGTAAGGAAGATTGGTGAGGGGCGAGAACGGCGATGAAGGAATTTATGGTGTAAGAGTGAAGGGCTAGAAGCGATTGGAACAGAGAATAGACAAAGATGGGCAAAGACACAGAAGAAAAAAGTGAGAGAAGAGGAAATGCGAATGGAATGGTAGAGAAGAGGAAGAAAATGCGGTTAGCGGGAAGAGACGAAATAATGGAAAGAGAAATGAAAGGAATTGAGAATGTAAATGAAAAAAAGAAGAAAAGTAACTGCACAGGGAAAGGAGTGGAAGGGTAGATGAAAAGACGGAAATAGAAAATACAGTAGAAAGGAATGAAAGGAAATGAGAATGAACCAAGAGACTAGTGGAAGAGAGATTAAAAAAAAATAAGAGAAAAGGGGAAATAAAGGAAAGGGAGAAGAGAGGAATGCTTTGGAGGGAAAATCAGAGAATGACCACTGAAATCGCTCACCACGACCACTTTGTACTGGGAGGTAATTTACGAGCGCCACTTTCGTACATTCAGTACAGTAAAGTATTGTCTGTATAATTCTTGCTACTGCCAAACAATTTCTCTTAGCTCAAGAAAAATTATTGAAGGATTTTATGACTTTCATTTATCCATTCATAACAAGTGGGTTCTCTGATGTTGCATTAAATTGTCTGGAAGGAACACGAATATAAAAACACTGCAACGTAATACAGGTTTACTATACATGGAATTTATCAGATTTTACTCCAGACTAACCACAACCAGTAATAAATAACTACACAAAGATGGTGCAGCAAGACAGAGAAAGTATGAACAAGTAGTACTAGGCACAATAAACCTTGCCTGACCGCAGCTTTTATTGCCGTTAAAAAACGACTCGTTTCTGCCGTGTCAGTGCACAATTAAAGTCTAAGGTAATGGCACAGATGTTTTCAAGTTACGCCCTCTGGAAAGCCATGATCTTGCATTTGATCTTTCAAGGTCACTCAAGGTCAAACGTCATGCTGCTAAGTGAAAGCCCATATGAGACTTCTTATATCTTGACAATAGTAAATATCTCTATCTTCAACGAGTTTCGAGTTATAGCCCAGCCCCCTGAATATCCGTGACCTTGAATTTTACTTTGCAAGGTCACTTACAATCAAAGGTCAATGCACCGACTAAAACCCATACGGGATTTCCTATATGTTGATAATAGTAAATATCCGTCTTAAACCAGTTTCGAGTTACCGGCCCCTGAATATCGGTGACCTTGAGTTTGACCTTTCAAGGTCATTTAAGGTCAAAGCTTTTGGTGCCAAATGAAAGCCCATATTACGAGTTCCTGTATATTCGTAACAGCAATTATCTCAATCTTAAACAGTTTTCAAGTTATAGTCCTCTGAAAACCCGTGACCTTGATTTAGACCTTTCAGGGTCAATCTACTGCCTCCAAAATTGAATAAATTTCTTTGGGAACAAGTGCCCATGTATCGTAAAAATTTCATGTAATTTCATAATGCCGTTTTTCCGTAATGTTGCGAACAAAGAAAGAAACAAACAAACCAACAAAAGACCAAAAACAATACCTCGTTGGACTCCGTCCGGAAAAGATTATGACACGAGTGTGATGAAAGTGAGAAAACATGGATCGAATGTGAGGGAAGAAGAGGTGATACTCATACCAAAGAGTAAAGAGAAAGATAAGAGGGGACAGTCGTGCGAGTCTCTATGGGAAAATTGTAACTCCTGGAACGATGGAGCCGCCCAACGGCGGGCGCGGAAATTGTAATACCAGTCGTTTGTGCTGGCTCACACCACACCATTGTTTAAGGCGAATGTTAGCACTTATGTGGCTTGTAACAATCTTCTGAACCATTATATATATATATATAAAACGATCCACTAATTTGGAAATCTTACTAACTTTTTGCAGGAAAAAAACTTAGTAAATAAATACAAATGAGAGTGGCGCTCGTCACTGACAGCTGATACCTCTCGACACACTGGCCTCAGACTGTGGTTTACATCTTCATTTAAAACTCCTGGCACTAAATCAAGTGTCATTCAAAAGGGTGAGACGTAGGGAGTAAATAAATAAGATATATCAGCCCAATCTGTTAAGAAACAGAAACTCTCCATTGCAAACCGACCTTTTATTTTTAGCCCACTGCACTGCTCAGCTTTCTCACATTTTTTTTTTTCTTCTAAAGTTGACAGAAGCTTTATTCGGGCTTGAAAAGTTACTGCTAAACTGAATACACTCCAAGTATTTTACATCAAAATGAGATATTACTCAACTTGAACAACTAGTAGAGAGCATTTTCAGGAAGTTAGACTGGGAGAACATAGCAATATACATAGATGGAGAAAAGTTTATTCATTTAAGATTCGCAGATGGCAAAGTTCCAATTTTAGAAACAGCAGAGACGTTGCAAGAAATGTTAAATTATCTGATTAGAGAAAACCTCAAAATACTGTAGGGCTAAAGATGAACCGGGGTAAGACTACAGTACACCAAAGAGCGTCATCAAAATAGGGGAAGAAACTCTTAAAGAAGTTGAGGAGTACAATTACTTGGGACAACCACTAAACCTAACGAAAGACCATGAAGGTGAATTAAAAAGATGTATTACAATTGGATGGAAAGCTTTTGGTAAACAAAGAGACATCATGAAAAGTAGGTTACCAATATGTAAGAAATGAAAAATATACAATTAATGCATAATCCTTGCCACGACATTCATGAAGGATAACCGATGGAGGAAAAGGGTAAACTGGACTCCACGAGATCGCAAGTGTAGCAAAGAAAGACCAGACAGGAGATGGAGATGAAATAGATTAGTTTGCAGGCAAAACCTGGCAGATTTTAGCTCAGTCAAGGAATCCATGGAGAAGGCTGGGAAGGCCTTGGATTCTAAATGGATGATGATGATCACTGCATCACTGTTCACAGTCATACACTGAACTCAAGGAAATTGAATATGGATTCCTAGCACAGTATAACAAGTGGTGCAAGCACGACAAACCTCGCCCAGGCCGATAGCAATTATTCTTGTGTTGGTAAATACTGATTAAAGTCTATTGTAATGGCACAACTAACTTCAACTTAGAGTTTCAACAACTAACCCTGTGAAACTTTGAACTTGTGTTTCACCTGCTTGACAGACTTTACCTCCACATTTAAATCAGTTGCTTTTAGGGCCCATTCCCTTGACCTATAAGTTAACAACACTCAGTAACCACAGTAGTCTATATTTTAAACCCCGAGAAATAAAATAGCATGAGCAACATAAAAAGGGCCTGATACCCTAGAAAAACACTCAGTAACCACTCGTAGTGTCTAGATAAAACACGGTGAATTAAATACCAAAGCAACAATGAGAGAATAACCAACCAGATCAACATTTCTGATACTTTCATCAGCGTGAACTTAGTTTAGATAAAATGTGACTGACAATATATCACTCACCTTTCCTTGTCCTTTGGGAATTAAAAATAATAATAATAATAATAATCCCGGCTTTTTTGCCTAGAATTTCTGCAGTTAACAGCAGCACAGAACTGACTGCCTGGTATGAAGTTTACATTCTCAAGCTCTGTTTCTACACCCGCCGCTTGGGGTGCCACTGTCACCCAGAGTCACACGGGGATGGTACGACTGTCCCCTCTGATCCTTCTCTATACTCTTTGATGATAATAATAATAATAATAATAATAATAATAATAATAAAAGCTAGAACACAGTGAATTTTCCAAGGACAATTTCAGTAAAGAAAGACTGTCCACAGCCATTGCGTACTACAAGACAAGCTGTAAATGGACCTTGTGGTCAAGGTCACTAATCCTGTGCATTTCACCTTGGGTCATCACTGTCTATAAATCCACCAAGCGTGAGAACTAGGTTTACTCCTTCATGGAAAATTATGTGACATCTGGAATATCCAGCAAAGCCCGAATTTTGACCTCAGGCAAAAACATGGTCACTAATCTTCTCCATGTTACCTCAGGTTATCGAGGTCTAAAAGTCCACTAATTTTGGTGGCTCTAGCATCATTCTTTCGTGGAAAATTAGGTGACACCCGGAATATCCGGGGAAATTCCAATATTTGACCCTGGGCGATCTCGGAGGATATTCTTCTGATTAAGATCATAACCCTTTAACATCTGCTCCCCGGCAAGGAGCATATGCTCAAAAAAAAAAAAAAAAAAAAAAAAATCAGCTTTTACATTAAGTGGTTTCTGAGACAGTGATCTGGTTAACCGATTTCCTTACAATTCTGCCAGATGAAGCAGCCAGCTGGAGGACTCAACTGGCAAATTTTGAAGGCTCAAGGCTACATAGCCTGCGGATAATGGCCATTTACTTGTTAAGAAGAAAGAATAATAGGAATAATGAGATTGATAAAAACAACAATTCTTCCCGGAAGGATATGAGAAGTTTTAATGATAATAATTAAAATAAAATACTGTGTTCCACCACGATGGGAAGCCTCAAGATCATATGTAAAGAAAAACTAGAACACCAAAAAATTGCCCAAGGTCAATTTTGATAAAGAAACTCTTCCCACAGCCATTGTCTTTTTTTTTTTTTATGTGTCCGACTCTGGGCATAGGCTTCACAGCCTGCTATCATGGCCCAGCAGTCCTCCTACATACCATGTCACCACTTTACTAGAAGCCGAGCTATAAAGGGACCTTGAGATCAAGATCACTGAGCTTCTACATTCCACCTTAGGTCATCACAGTCAATATGTCCACCAAGTTTGGTTGCTCTAACCTTAATCCTTCATGGAAAATTAGGTGGCATCTGGAATATCCCGGATATTTTTATTGGTTCATTGAAAGCGGTGATGAGAAATAGGGAGGCGAGTACTGAAGTCAAGAAGTCACTGCATGACAGTACCGTGATCCCTACCCTGACGTATGGAAGCGAGGTGTGGACCCTGCTAGAGGGTAACTAGTCAAGAGCGAGAGCAGTGGAAATGAGCTATTTGAGAGGGGCATGTGGAGTGACATGGAGGGACAGGTTGACGAATGAAGAAGTGAAGGAACGTTGTGGGGTGGATGTGGATGTGGCTGAGATTAGGAGAAATACACTGAGGTGGTTTGGACATGTGGAGAGAATGTAGAATGAAAGACTGACTAAGAGGGTGTATGCAGGGGGGGGAGGGAGGGAGAGGGAGGGGAAGGCCGAGGATGAGGTGGAGGGATGGAGTTGAGAGGTATATGAGGGAGGGGGGAGTGAGCTGGGGAGAGGGTAGGCAAATGGTGGGTGACAGAGCGACTTGTGACTTGTAGTCGTTTTGTCTGCGGCCACCCTTTGCGGGATTAGGGCGTAGGGCTATAGTAAGATAGATAGAAATGCTCAGACGAAGTTGCGTCCATTGTGCCACCTCTCCATGCCTTCCATGGTGCTACACGGGCATCTGGTGGCTCTCATGACTGGAGTGTCACTCAGCCATATTGCAGAACTTCTGCCTATTAGAATTCTTTTATTCCCCGAACTTCATCTCTCTGGAACCCGCTTCCCCAAAGTTGTTTCCCCCCAAACTTCAACCAGCAGCTGTTCAGGTCGAACTATTACAGATCTTTTATGAATGGAGGACGTCAGTAATTTGGTGTATGGAATATATTTATTTTTTTATTCACTTGTTTTCCCTTCCCCTGTTCTGTTATTAAAAAAAATTATCCAGAAAAGTTCCAATATTTTACCCTAGATGATCTCGAGGGATATTCATTAAATTAAAGTCTTACTCTTCTCAGCGTGGCCATCTTAAGGCTTTATTACAATAAAGTTTGGGCTCTGTACCTAAGCAGTTCTTGAGAAAGCGTGAACTCGGTTAAGCGTGTTTCGGATAATATCAGGAGCTCCTGTGGACGGATTAACCTTCATATTTGACTATAAGAAGGGGACAGCTGTCCGACTAAGCTGATTTAGTTTGAATGATGTAGGCCAAATGGTCTCTGAGTAATTGAAATTGACTTTTTACGAATAGAGAATAAAGATATAAAATGATGTTTCAGCCCAGTAGAGGAGACTCTAGGGATTCCAACATTTTTTATTTACTCTGGAGCCCCACTAGAAGCCGAGTTTTAAAGAATTTAATTTTGAAAGTTTGTGGGCTCATGTGACCTTGACCTTGAGATCACGGTCGCCAATCGTCTGCATGTGACCCTAGGTTTTCAAGGTCTACATGTCCACCAAGTTTGGCGGCTCTATCATTATTCTTTCATGGAAAATTAGATGACATCCGGAATATCTGTGAAAATCTCGATATTTGATCCTAGGCGATCTCGAAGGATATTTATCCGATTAAGATCATACTCTTTCACATGGGCTTCCTTGCACGGGTCATATGCTATGAAAATTTCAGCGTTCTAGCTTAGGCGGTTTTTGAGACAGTATCAGCAAATAGGTTTTCTTTGTTCCGGATAATATCCGGAGATCCGGTAAATCGACTTCCTTCCAATTTTGCCATACAAAGAGGCCACTTGAAGGACTCAGCTGACAAAGTTTGAAGGCTCAAAAATAAATAGCCTATGAATAATGCAATTTACTTTTTAAGATGAAAGAATGATATGAATAATATTGTTAAACACAATAAAACCTCCTACAGAGACGTGGGAAGTTTTAATGAAGTGTTTGGGAGAGGATGAGAATAACATTATGAAGGGTTACCAATGTTTGTACACATACAATACTGTCTCGTATTTTAAACGGTTAAGGAGATTTCGTAACTCATTTGTCTTAGCTCGCTGTTTTCCAGATTACACCTACCTATTCTCTTATTGATGGATATTACACAGATATAAACGCGATACATGAAAATATTAAGGTGTAATTGCAAATTAAACGGCTAATTATAGGTGCTACGAAGGTTAAAACATGGTCAGTTCACCTAAAGTACCTCTTTCTTAGCAGAATTTGCCAACGTTCATGGATTATCTAGTATTACGTTAAACTATGCCAAAATCGACAAACTATGTATAAACAAACTGGTGAGGTTTTACATTCGGGTACTTTACAGGACCCCCAACCTTCACAATGACCTTCAGTAACAAATGAAGGAAAGGCATGCATCTCGTCAAACTTCCCACTTACAGTTTCCAAGATTTCATTTCCTTCCTGCCGATATGATGGCAAGACGATAAGAACTGACTGGCATGAAACGAGGGAGAGGGAGGGGAGGGGATGGCTTCATTATCTGAGCTCGTGAAATGCAGTTAGAGGAAGGAGCTGCACTGGACGCACCACCTTTCGTAACAGAGCCCCATTTGTAATTAACACTAGTGATGGTCAGGTGGTTAGGGAAACTGTATGCGAAGGACGTAAGTTCAGTTCCATGAGGGGGATTTTCTTTTCTTCATAACATACTTTCATTGCCTTTTAAAAGACTCATTGAGACGTTGTAAAATCAATCCTGCTAAAACTATTACTACATTTTTGAATTAGACATCCTTAGCACGTATTTAGTATGGACAGTCGGCCTTAACGCCCAAATGATAACGTGAGTCCGCGAGGCTCAGGGAACGGATTGTGAAATTTGTATCAAGAGTCAAATAAATGAAAAATTACTAGATTCGGGAGCTTCTGGATCCTACAGTTACTGACCTTTGCATGGTGGTGTAGTGTGGTGTGAGAGGTAATTTTGACTGGCACTGTGTGAGGGAAAGGTGTGGTGTATTGTGCTGTATGATGCCGGTTGACAGGGTCGCTCCTAGAGGTGCTCTCGCATCTGAAAATGGTAAGCTGCACCTAACACTGGTCCAGAACATATTAGCATGAAGTTAAAAGATCTCTAAATCACAGTGCCTGGAAGAGATAAACTGTTTGGAGAAATCTCTAAAAGAAAGACGAACGGAGACAAAATATAAAGACAGACAGAGAGAGAGAGAGAGAGAGAGAGAGAGCGGCATGACTAATGGTTCACATTACCAATGACATCGCTTCCCTCCAGTTCCTTCTCCTACAATTATTTACCCAGCTCTCCCTTACCCCCTGTCTTTCTTAAACCATTTACTTATCTCCTAATTCTTACTCACCTTTCCCTTCAATTACTTTTCTTGCACCTGCCAACACCCTGAAACAATTTAATCCTGTGATGTAATTATTTTTTTCCCAAAAAGGATTTTTTTTTCCCTTAGGCATTGTTAATATCCTTCTTCTCTCCAACGCACGATTTTAATTCTGGGCCGACTGCCTTGAAAACAAATATCTGTGTATTGTGCCTCTCATATCTCAAGATATCTTTCTCATATTTTCGACTTAGGAATATAAGTTGTTTTATTACCCCCATAGCGTTATTGACTAGCGCGTAACCCCAAATGTCAAGACAACCGTCCCAGTAAGGGCATGTGTTCTGTTTGGGCTCGAACACTGTTACAACACAGGACAAGTTCGAGTCGAACGTACAGTCACTCATAAAGAAGTGATCACTCGCTAGCCAGCCGCGTTTCATCTGGTTACCTTTACAACTGCTGGTGATTCGAGTTGGGCTTTGAGATACTATGCATGAGTGAGCCCCAACTCGAATTCATTTTCAATTCCTGATGAACTGATGTAACTACAGCCTGTGGGGAAATGCTCTTCATAATAGTGTTCTGTATATTAAATAATCACAACATCGTGCAAGCGGCAAATCCTTTGACCTCAATGGATAATCTAATGTTGAACACTTTCATTATGTAGCATCTATCATTCACATTAAAACATGATGAGTGGATGCACAAAAATAATTACGATGTCGTATCTGCCAGTGATTTCCAAATATTCCCCACACAATTCAAAACATTCCTTTGAAGCGATTATTATAACTTTCACCCCGTAACCTAACCTGTGTCGTTACGTTTAAAAATTTATTGTCACATAACCGACTTGGAGTTTCTGTGTCGGTACACGTCCCCGAATGACCAGTCAATCTTGTACTGACCTTCACGTTATAAACATCTTAAGGCTAAAAAAAGAGAAAAAAAAGTCATTCACATGAGGCTGCTTATTTTTAAAGGCGGCATGTCTTCATGATGTATAATTTCGAGGTAGGCTACAAAACCATGATAAAATACGGACACCTGTTTGACATAATTATGGCATCATTGTTTTGACGAGGTTTGTAAAACAGGTATGACCTCGATGACCTAGTCAGAAGGAAAAATTTCTTTGATGCCTAATCTACATCCAATTTATAACGTATTTCTGGATAAAATATATTACCGTGGGAATGATACTGTTATAACGAAAACAGCAGAATACTGCTAAAATAGAGATGAAAGTTAGGCTATATTTCTGTTAGGCTAAGAGTTTCAGATCACTTTTGTACAAATACTGAATTGCGTGCCTCATGACATTTTCGCAAAATATGATTTTCTGCATTACCGTTCGTTTATTGATTTTTTCGTACGTTTATGGTTAGGTATTTTGTTTCTCCAAAAAAAATAATATGGCACTGAAATGTGTAACTGCATCAGTGTTACGTTTTTGTGCAAAAGTCTTAGATAATGCATCCTCTTAATATTTTACACAAAACTTTAGCATTTCACTGTTGGCGCCATAGTGATCATGCAGTACAAGAAGGATTTTTACAGCAGCTAGGTTATATATCACTGTCCGAGTTGCATTCTAATGCAAATACTACATCTATCATCTTAATGTCTGCCATGAAGAAGTCAGAGGAGGAAAATGATGGAGAAATAGCACCGGAAGCGTATTTCCGATCTCCCTACGAGTATGTGGTGAACACCGGGAACGTCAGCCAGAAACAACGCTCGCCCGTCATTTCAAAACTAACCATAGGTTTTTCTTGGAAATATGTTCAATGTGTTTCCCAAGCAAAATTACCGATATTGATCTAACCTAGCGTTAATCTATCACACTAGGGCTGCCTGGCTGAGGCTCTTCACCACATACTTGTAGGGAGATCGGAAATACGCGCACCGGAATCGTCTCAGGTGAAATTGGAGGAGAAATTCTGAGCGAAGAGTTCTGTTTTTTCAGTAGAAGAAATAGCTACAGAGCCGTCACAATAGGAAAGAAGGGGGAAGGATGATGAGGTAAAGTTGTTAGAAAGGTATTTGGCAAGGTGACAGAAGGTGCAGGAAGAATTTGAGTTGGAGAGTTCAGAACATTTAGTACACATGAAATTATTTTTAGCAGAACGAAGAATAGACTTAGCACTATTCTGGGCAGAAACATAGAAGAAATGAGACTCAGAGGTGGGTTGGCCCAGGTACCTTTTATAGGCCCTTTGGTTGAGGGCAGCATTAGAAAAAGCATGATCAAACCAAGCTTTTTTTTTTTTTTTTGCATTAGTCACAAGATATGAGAAAGGAATGTATGCTTCCTTGCCCGAAAGAGTAACCTCCGTAATGCACAAAGCAGACACAGATAGCTCTCGGCCATGGAAGAAATAACAATTCCAGGGAAAATCACAGAAGTACTGCCTGAGGGCCTCCCAATCAGCAACTCGACAGTGCCACAACTGCCACTTCTTAGGAGGGTCCTCAGGTCTTATTGGAGCAATAGGATAGGTTAAGGTAATAAGGTTGTGATCGGAGGAGCACAACGGAGAGAGAAGATTAACAGAACAAGCAGAAGGATTAGCTGTAAGGAAGAGGTCATTTATTTTGGAACTCTCTCGAAGGCAGTCAGCTATGCAGGTAGGGTGTTGTACGTTCTGCTCTAGGTCTTAAGGATATAAAAGATGTAGGCTTGTTCACCAGGTGGATCAGTGAAAGATGATGAGAGCCAAAGGTGGTAGTGAACATTGAAATTATCTAGAATGGAGAGTTCAGAGAAAGGAGAAATTGGTAGGATGTATTCTATCTTAGAAGCAGGATGGTCGAATAATGTTTCGTAGTCAGTAAAATTAAGGGATAAGTAAACAGCACAAATATATTTAGTCAGAGAATAAAGGATAGCCGAAGCCAGAGAGTAGAGAATTCAGAAGATTCAAGTTCAGGAACACGAGAGGAAGACATGCCACTGCATACATATACACAACAGCCACCTTTGGCATTGATGTGAGTACAGAGAAAGTAAGAGGATTCAGAGAAGTGTTTGCTATCAGTAGTCTCAGACAGCTGAGTCTCTGTGAGGAAGATAAGGTGAGGTTCAGAGAAGAGGTGGTGTTCAACAGAGAAAAACTTAGGGGAAAGGCCGCGAATGTTGCAGAAATGAAGAAGTGAGTCAGACAGTGGTTTCAGGCATTTCGCTTGGTAGTCACAGGGAGAGAGGTTGATGGTGGGGGCTTTGATGCCTCCCCTTCCACTGGGGACTCTGAGACTTGGTAATGCGACACCATATTTAGCTGAATTTTGAATAGGATGTGCAGTGTGTAATGTGCATGTAGTTTCGTGTTGAGAGTTGGAGGAACTTGTACTGGAGAGAATGCTGGCCTACTCTGTGAGTTACTGAAACGCTAATAAGTTCAGCAAAGGTGGATAGTTAGAAGCTAGTCCCAGGGGCTGATGAAACGGGAGCTTCAACTCTCCCTGTCATCAGCTTTCCATCCACTTTAGGAGTACCGCCCTGTTCGACTGGTGCTGCAGTCTACTCCCTGCAGCTATAACCAGGATGTTGTGTCGCACCTGCCATCATATGAAGGCGTCCATTTCCAGCAGTTTCTTCATAACTATTCATCGCTGCAAATCACTTATTGTAATGTTAATTTCTTGCTATAACTCAACAAAAAAGACAGAAGATGACACTTTTATACCAATTTAAAGTGGATACAGCATAACTTCCACTCTTTTTTACTGCAAGACTGTTATTCAAGTTCTCAAAAATATCAAGTTTTCAGCACTAGATGTAATACCTCTCGACAGATACTGCTAGAATTTATGACCAACACTTTCTCCTCACTCACACGCTATGTCATCAGTCGGAGTGGATGCACATACAAACACCCATACTTAAGTTTTATTTTCGATATTCATGGAAAACATTGCCAAATTCATCCAGCCGTAAACTCTCGTATTCCCCGTTCAGTTCCTGCATATACTGTGTG
>JAGKTI010018191.1:0-17894 GCA_018397915.1 Birgus latro | reverse complement strand
TTCTATCCTTAATGACCTAGAGCAGCTTGTACAGCACCCTACCCGTATCTCTGACCACCTTGGAGAGAATTCCAACATACTTGACCTTTTTCCAACACCTAATCCTTCTGCTTAAACTGTTAATCTTTTCTCTCCGTTAGGCTCCTCCGATCATAACCTTATTACCTTAACGTGTCCTATCGCTCCGGTACGGCTTGTGGGCCCTCCAAAGAAACGACGCCTGTGGCACTTAGGAGCAGCAGATTAGGAGGCCCTCAGGCAGTACTTCTTTGATTTTCCTTGGAATGATTATTGCTTCCATGGCCGGGAGCCATCTGAGTGTGCCTTGTGCAGTACAGAGGTTATTCTCTTGGGCATGGAAGCATACATTCCGTTCTCATATTTTCTGACTAATGCAAGAAAGTCTTGGTTTAATCACGCTTGTTTTAATGCTGTCCGCAACAAGGAAAGGGCCTATAAAAGGTACCGGAGCCAACCCTCCCCTCAATCACACCTTTTTTATATTTCTGCCCAGAATCGTGCTAAATCTGTTCTTTGCTCTGCTAAAAATAATTTCATCTGTGCCAAATGTTCCCAACTCTCCAACTCGAATTCTTCTCGCTCCTTCTGGCACCTTGCCAAAAACCTTTCTAACAACTTTACCTCATCATCCTTCCCTCCTCTTTTCTACTCTGATGGCTCTGTAGCTATTTCTACTGATAAAGCAGATCTCTTCGCTCAGACTTTCTCCTCCAATTCCACATTAGACAATTCCTGTGCTGTTCCTCCATCACTTCCCCCCTCTGGCTTCCTCATGACTGACATTAAAATTTCTTCAGCTGATATATTTTCTGCCATTACTGGCCTCAATACTAACAAGGTATATGGGCCTGATGGAGTCACTCCTGTTGTCCTCAAAAACTGTGCTTCTGTGCTTACACCCTGCCTTGCTAAACTCTTTCGCCTTTGTCTCTCAACTTGTACCTTTCCTTCTTGCTGGAAGTTTGCTCTCATTCAGCCAGTCCCAAAGAAGGGTGACCATTCCCAACCCTCTAACTATCGTCCAATTGCTTTAACATCCTGTATTTCAAAAGCGTTCGAGTCTATTCTTAACAGAAAAATTTTAAAGCATCTCTCCTATCACAGCCTTCTTTCTGATCGTCAGTATGGGTTCCGTCAGGAACGCTTCCCTGGCGATCTTCTCACCTACCTTTCAGACTCCTGGTCATCCTCCTTTCGGGACTTTGGCGAAAGCTTTGCCATTGCACTTGACCTTTCAAAGGTTTTCGATCGAGTCTGGCATAAATCTTTAATTTCCAAACTGCCCTCTTACGGTTTCTATCCCTCTATCTGTGCCTTCATCTCTAGCTTCCTTTCTGGTCGTTCTATAGCCGCTGTTGTAGATGGCCATCGTTCTTCTCCTAGACCTGTCAACAGTGGTGTTCCTCAGGGCTCTGTCCTATCACCAACTCTCTTCCTTTTATTCATCAATGACCTTCTAGGCTGTACATCTAACCCTGTCCACTCATATGCTGATAATTCCACCCATCACCTTTCCATTCGGTTTCCACAACATCCATCTCAGCAGTTACTTCAACAAAAAAGGGATGAGGCTATGGCACGCCTAATGCCTGACTTGGCTCGTATCTCTGATTGGGGTAAAAATAATCTTGTTATTTTTAATACATCAGAAACTCAGTTCTTACATTTATCAACCCGACAAAATCTTCCTCAGGATTACCCACTAATGTTTAATAATGTCCAGCTCAGTCCTTCATCATCCTTGAACATGCTTTGGGTTTCATTCTCTCGAGATTTGTCTTGGAAAGAACATATTACATCTCTTGTGAAATCTGATTCCAAGAGATTAGGTGTGCTATGCCGATTCCGAACTTTCTTTATCCCTGCACAGTTGTTGACCTTGTACACGGGTTTTATTCGCCCGTGTATGGAGTACAACACTCATGTGTGGTGAGGCTCCCCACATGCAGCTCTTCTCAAAGGCTTTTTTTCTCATTAACTCTCCTCCTCTTACTGATTCCCTTCAACCTTTGTCTCTTTGCCGCACTGTTGCTTCTTTATCTCTCTTCCATCGCTACTTCAACGGTCACTGTTCCTCTGAACTGTCTGCTTGCATCCCTCCACCTCTACGACGGGCACGTAGTACCCGTCTAGCAATAAACTCTCATCCCTTTTCTGTCCAGCACTCTAATGCAAGAGTTAATTGTTACTCCCAGTCCTTCATTTATGCAACTGGTCAACTCTGGAACTGTCTTCCTCTGTCTGTATTCACTGCTTCCTATGAACTCCAGTCTTTCAAACGCAGTGTGTCCAGGCATCTCTAAATGAACGGATCTTGAATTTGGCTCTCTTTTCTATTGTTTTTGCTTTTACTTGGAGGGAACTGTATGTGGGCCCAGGGCCTTTGGCTCCTTCTTCCTTGCATAAAAAAAAAGTAGAGGTTGTAGTAGTAGTAGTAGTAGTAATCTATCTATCTATCTATATACCTAGGCTGCTTCCCCCAAGAAAAGGGAGGTAGCCGAGACAGGGCAACATACTACCAATTTACTCATCCACTCATACACATTCATTCGCATCTTAGCCCCAAAGGGGAGAAGGGACAGATCCTCACCGCACCACACCGCACGAGGGTCAACCACGCAGTGCAGTCAGTGACATCCGCAGCAGGGCCCGACAGCAAAGCTGGTTTACCCCTGCCACATCATAATGGATCCAGCCCCTTACCTGCACCTGACCTGATCAGCTGATCAGACAAAATGCAGGAGAATATCCTCTCAGGGCTGCGTCATCATTTATTCATTCACAATTTCTCTCCATTCATTTCTATCAAGCACAGCCACTCTTCCTTGCTCAACAGACAACCCTCTCGCATCCAACGCTCTCTTCACACTGTCCATCCATCCTATTCGTGGTCTTCCTCTCAGCCTTACGCCTCTCACATCAGATCTAGTTATCTTTTTCACCAATCACTCATTTTCCATTCTCTCCATATGCCCAAACCATCGCAACACCCTCTGTTCAACTCGATCAGCCATCTCCCGAACAATTCCAGTTCTCCTTCGCACTTCATCATTTCTCACTCGATCCATACGCGTCACTCCACACATACTCCTCAGACACCTCATCTCCATTACATTCAAACTTTTCCTCTCTGCTACACCCATATTCCATGTTTCAGCCCCATATAATGCAGTCGGTACCACAACACCCTCATACAGCCTTCTCTTTACATCCATTCTGAGTGAACGACATCCAAACACTTTTTTCATTCCTCCTAGCACCTTTCCAACTTCATTCATTCTAAACTTCACTTCTGCATCTATTCTTCCATCCGCAGCAACATGTGACCCTAAGTACTTAAAACACTCAACCTCCTCAAGCAACTCACCATTCAAAACTATAGTCATCCTCCTACCATCTATCAACCTTGTACACTTCATCACTTTACTCTTATTCTCATTTATTTTCAGTTTCCTTCTTTCATACATCCTTCCAAACTCCTCTACCAACTGTCTCAATCTCTCCTCTGAATCAGCCACCAGTGCAGTATCATCCGCAAACAGCAGCTGCTTCAGATTCCACTCTCTACCATCATTCACCAGACTCAGTCCTCCATCTAACACTCTTGCATTCACTTCCCTTACAACACCATCCATATAAATATTAAACAACCAAGGCGACATCACACATCCCTGCCGCAGCCCCACTCTCACGGGAAACCAATCACTCACAGTATTTCCCACTCTTACACACGCTCTACTATTTACATAAAAACTTTTCACTCCTTTTAGTAACCTGCCATCAAGCCCATTCAATCTTAAAACATTCCACAAAGCCTCCCTATCAATTCTATCATATGCTTTCTCTAAATCCATGAATGCCCAAAACACATCCTTACCTTTCGCTAAATACTTTTCACACACCTGTCTCACAGCAAACACCTGATCCACACATCCCCTCCCTCTCCTAAAGCCACACTGCTCCTCACCAATCACTCCCTCTGTACCCTCTCTAACTCTCTTAATTAACACTCTACCATACACCTTACCTACCACACTCAACAGACTTATACCTCTAAAACTAGTACATTCATACTTATCACCCTTACCTTTATATAATGGGACCACACAAGCACTTGCCCAGTCAATTGGCACCATACCTTGCACAAAGCACACATTCAACAATCTTACTAACCAGTCAACAATAGTTGCTCCACCACATTTCAGGCATTCCACAGCACACCCATCCATACCTGCAGCTTTCCCTGTTTTCATCTGCTTTACTGCCTCTTGCACTTCCTCCATCGTAATCGAGGATTCATTCTACTCTCCCAACACATCTATTCCTTGCACCCTTCCATCTGCCACAATCTCAGCCTCCCTTTCCTCCTCTACATTCAACAATCTTTCAAAGTACTCCGCCCATCTCTTCCTTACTGCATCCATCTCAATTAACATCCTTCCATCCTCTGCTTTTACTCGCTCCTCCTTCCCAGACTCTCCCTTTCGCACCTTTTCACCTCCTTCCAAAACATTTTCTTATTCTCCTGAAAATTCTCAGTCATCCGCCTACCCCACCTCTCATCTGCTGCCACTTTAGCACCACGCACAACCCTTCTCGCCCTATTCCTCTTTTCCTTACACCTCTCATATGACACCTCATCCCTCCTCTGCAACCACATTTCATATGCATGTCTCTTCTCACCCACAGCCATACTTACTTCCTCGCACCACCATTCACTTCCCTTCCTTACACCACCACCCACTCGTCTCACACCACACACCTCTTCTGCATGCCCCACCACAGCACTCTTAAACAACTGCCATTCCTCCTCCACACTGCCACTCTCCTGATCTTTCACTGCATTCCACTGATCTCTCAATTTCTCCTGATACTCTATCATTTTCTCTCTTTTATCCAACTCACTCACTTTCAAAACCTCCCTGCCACACCTAACTCTCCTAGCTCTCACCCATCTCTTACCTACTCTCAACTTTCCCTCCACCAGGTAGTGTGCTCAGACATACCTCCACCCTCCCCTCTCAAAACTCTCACATCCAACAATCTTCCTATTACATTCCTGGAAACAACCACATAGTCCATCAATGCTCTGTCAACAACCCTTCCACCCTCCTGTCTCACCCATGTATACTTATAAATATCTTTCTTCTCAAACAAGGTATTCCCAATCACCATCTCTCGCTCAACACACACACCTATCATTCGTTCCCCATTTTCATTTCTTCGAGGCACACCATGCATGCCAACTACACCTTCAACTGCTACATTTCCCACTCTAGCATTCAGATCCCCCATCATTACCAGATTCACATTTGCTCCAAAGCTCTGCAAACACTCATCAACATCGTTCCAGAAAGACTCCTTCTCTTCTTCATCCCTTTCACTACCAGGCCCATATGCACTCACAAATACCCACAACTCACGTTCAAATTTCGCTTTCACCCACATCAGTCTCGATGACACCTCTTTCCATTCAATCACACACTGCTGTACTTCTGGGCTCACTAACAAGGCCACACCTTCTCTTGCCCTTCCTCTATCAACACCTGACAATCTTCCATTCACACATCCAAATGTAGACTCACCTTTCCCTTTCATCTTTGTTTCACTCAAAGCTAACACATCCAACTTTCTTCTCACAAACATTCTCCCAATCTCCTCCCTTTTAGCCTCAATCGTACTACAACCACGCACATTCATAGACCCAACCTTCAGGGTACGGGGATAACTCGATCCCCCATCCCTTTCTCTGGCCTGTCTCTTTTTAGGAACTAAAAAACAGAGGAGGGGGTCCCTAGTCCCCTCACCCCGCCCCTTTTAGTCGCCTTTTACGACACGCAGGGAATACGGTGGCGGAATTCTTCCTAACACAATCTGGCCGCAGAGTAATAGTACCACCCATAGTGCGGCCAGATTATGTAGTAATACTAGCATTATTAGTAGCAGTTGTAATACCTAGACTTTTAGTCACGCAGCTGTTCCAGAATCCAGCGACAATTCAAGCCAAACATACATCTCCGTGTGAGAGAGAGAGAGAGAGAGAGAGAGAGAGAGAAGAGTAAGAGGTGGGGTTGTGGCAGTGAGGCGAGCAGGCAGCCTACTTCAAGGTCGTTTCTATGGTTACCTGCCTCCCAGCACCAAGTATGTCCGATTATGGAAATTTTTTCGCGTAAATAGTGTTTGTGGTGGATTTTGGTCTTCTGGAAGTGTTATTGAAATATTATTATTGTGGAGGGCAATGCCAAGTCTTAGTTGTGTCACTGAACCTCTGCCATGCATGTGGACACAGGCAAAAAACAAAATGAAAATTTCTCCTTATTCTCCACTCACTCACTCTACCTACACACACTTCACGGACCATTTGATACAATCAGCTTGAAGGATTGGTGAGTATTATGACACCTTGTTTTTTATATTTGGTTAAGTATTAACTTTTTTTTGTTAATGCAAGGAAGAAGTAACCAAAAGCCATGGGCCCGCAAACTATTCCTTCCAGGGATAAACAAAAACAATACAAAAGAGAGCCAAATTCAAGATCCGTTCATTTCGAGATGCCTGGACACACTGCGTTTGAAAGACTGGAGATCACAGGAAGTCGGAAATACAGACAGAGGAAGACAGTTCCCGAGTTGATCAGTTGCAAAAATGAAGGACTGGGAGTAACAGTTAACTCTTGCATTATAGAGCTGGACAGAAAGGAGATGAGAGGTTGCTGCTAGACGGGTACTACGTGCCCGTCGTAGAGGTGGAGGGATGCAGGCAGACAGTTCAGAGGAACAGTGGCCACTAAAGTAGTGACAGAAAAGAGATAAAGATGCAACAGTGCAGCGAAGAGATAGAGGTTGAAGGGAGCTAGTAAGAGGAGGAGAGTTAATTAGACGAAAAGCCTTTGACTCCATCATATTGAGAAGGGCTGTATGTGGGGAGCCTCCCCACACATGAGAGTTGCACTCCAAACAGGGGCGAATAAAACCCGTGTATAAAGTCAACAACTCTGCAGGGGTAAAGAAGGTTCGGAGTCGGCATAGTACACCTAATCTCTTGGAAGCAGATTTCACAAGAGTTGTAATATGTTCTTTCCAAGATAAATCCTGAGTGAATGAAACCCTAAGCATGTTCAAGGATGATGCTGGACATTATTAAACATCAGTGGGTACTTCTGTGGAAAGTTTTGTCGGGTTGATAAGTGTAAGAACTGAGTCTTTGATGCATTAAAAATAACAAGATTATTTTTACCCCAGTCAGAGATACGAGCCAAATCAGACATTTGGTGTGCCATAGCCTCATCCCTTTTTTGCTGAAGTAACTGCTGAGATGGACGTTGCGGAAACCGAATGGAAAGGTGAAGGGTGGAATCGTCAGCATATGAGTGGATAGGGTTAGATGTACAGCTTAGAAGGTCATTAATGAATAAAAGGAAGAGAGTTAGTGATAGGACAGAGCCCTGAGGAACACCACTGTTGATAGATCTAGGAGAAGAGCAATGGCCGTCAACAACAGCGGCTATAGAATGACCAGAAAGGAAGCTAGAGATGAAGACACAGATAGAAGGATAGAAACCGTAAGAGGACAGGTTAGAAATTAAAGATTTATGACAGACTCGATCGAAAGCCTTTGAGATGTCAAGTTCAATGGCAAAGCTTTCGCCAAAGTCCCGAAAGGAGGATGACCAGGAATCTGAAAGGTAGGTGAGAAGATCGCCAGTGGAGCTTCCCTGATGGAACCCATAATGACGATCAGAAAGAAAGTTGTGATAGGAAAGATACTTTAAAATTTTTCTGTTAAGAATAGACTTGAACGCTTTTGAAATACAGGATGTTAAAGCAATTGGACGATAGTTGGAGGGTTGAGAATGGTCACCCTTCTCTAGGACAGGCTGAATGAGGGCAAACTTCCAGCAAGAGGGAAAGGTACAAGTTGACAGACAAAGGCGAAAGAGTTTACCTAGGCAGGATGTGAGCGCAGAAAGACATTTCCTGAGGACAACGGGAGGGACCCCATCAGGCCCATATGTCTTGTTAGTATTGAGGCCAGTGATGGCTGAAAATACATCAGCTGAAGAAATTTTAATGTCAGCCATCAGGAAGCCAGAGGGGGGAAGTGATGGAGGAACAGCACAGGAATCGTCTATGGTGGAACTGAAGGAGAAATTCTGAGCGAAGAGATCTGCTTTATCAGTAGAAGAAATAGCTGCAGAGCCATGAAAGAGTAAAAACAGATAATTTTCACGATTTCTCTCGGGAATGCTTGGCTGTGGGGAGAGTTCCTGGAAATATCTGCCGGACGGGATGGGTTAACTAGTATAATGTGAGGTTTTCCTTACACCGATTAAAACTGTATGATTTTTGCAACTCGAGAGTATAAGACGACTACTTTAAAGACTGCCTGTCCAGTATATTTCAGTACAATCCTCCCTCTCATCTTATGATGCATCCCAAAAGCTTTCTCGGGTAATCACTTATTCTCTTTTCTGGAGCAATTTATAAGTGTATTGTACATGCTAAACCAATAATAATATCGTTTGTCTAAAAGGCTAACTTACAACTCTATTGCAGTCTTAGGATTTATGTTAAAAATCACCCTTTGTGGTGACTATTTTTCTTTTGTAGCTCTAGACTACTTGTAGATTTAGTAAATCCTTGTCATGCATTACCATTCATAAAATTCTTCATCCTGCTCAGTCCTAAGTAGATTACAAAGTAATTGCTTATTATAGTTCCAGGATGCTTATTATCATATATCAGGTTCCCCAACTTAATATTACAAATAATGGAGTTTTCACTTATGACGTCAGGATGTAAACAAACTCCGATGTGTGGGCAACAGAGACAAGTGATGGGATATGATGCTGGTTAACAATATCCTATGATTTTTTTAGTGGATAATATGCTGAAACAAAAAAAAAAAACTAAATGTACGTTATTTCAGTCCAGCTACGTATTTTTTTCTTTCTGTAAGTTACGTCCACCTATATGGTACCATCGCGACCGCAGCACAAGCCCTGTGGTAAATTTTCATATTTCAGCCTTCACAGCATCATTATACTCCTAGTGACTACTATGTCTCACACCCTTAATGTTATCAATGCTTTGTCCTGGTGAAATAACTTTATCTAGTAAGTCTGAAGAATGTCTCATGGGACTATAACGTCATAATTCAGTGAAGCATCATAATCTGTAATTCTGTCATATTCTATATGTTTATAAATAACCTGCTCCGAAGCAAGTCTTATAATGCTTCCAAACAGCATTTTGATTTCATTTCTCATGAATTTCACAAAACAATTGGGCCTTCATGCTTGAGTCAAGTACAATTGCTAATTCATTATTGCTTTTCACTAACCTAACCTGACCTAACCTACCTCATCATTAATTTAACCCAACCTAATCTGACCTGAACCAAACCTAACAACACAATCCTAACCTCACCTCATCTCACCTACTTAACCTAATCTCAGCATCATCTTAATCAATATAACCAGATCTAACTTAAATCTACACGTACCTTAAACTAACCATATTTAATTTTGAAAATCTTAAACTAACTACTCAAATCTAGTTCATCCTGAGAAACGGCAATATAAAAACAGGGTCTTTTGCATACCTTGAAAACATAATCATCCCCAAAGCAGGGTAGTGCATTTATTTCCTTTCCATTTTTTTAAGAATATGGGTCAAACATTAGAATGTTATTTATTTTATTTTAGCTATGTTATGTGTCTTGCCGTAGCCTGACAGCTTACTCCACAAACAAACTGAGAAGAATCTAGTTTTTGTCCAACAAATCACTCATTATTCTCAAGCATGACGAAAAGAAGCTGTCAGTGTCTTGCCTACACCTATCCCATTGGTGATGGCATTTGTTTACTAACGTGAACGTTCCCATATGGAAAAGTTGTGCTACATCACTGACTTAAAGGAGTGCCGGTACAATAATATCAGAACAATGCTCTTTTAACTAATTTAGAAAAGAAAAAAATATGATGAATAAAAAGTAACAAACAATTAAACATAAGAGGAAAGATATTCACTTTGTAAGGAAGGGGATTGTTCCGCAAAAAATTAACGGAAAATCGTGACAGACTACTGGCAGTTTCTGTGCTGGAGAAAACAGCAAAGTTCTCCTTGCACCCAATCTGTTTTGCATAAAACTGTTAAGTCCCCGTCCCACACTGCCAAAAGCTCCAACAGCAGTAATTCACTATAAGAAGGACGTTGTCCAGTGAGTTGTTCTTCCCATTGTCAGCCTTTCAATATGCACCAGCAAGATCAGCTCAAGCGTCGTAAATAAACAGTGGCTTCTAAAGTTCGCTGTCTTTATTTTCCCAATAATTACACTTAATGCGTGGCAACTACACTTCACTGTTTTCACAAGCACCGGAGCTATACAATCTTCATTTACTGCACCGACTCTGAACCAAACTTAGACTAAACTGAAACGAAACTGACTCCCCAAGGCTTTTCCACCTCCATATATAGCCTTGAATTACACATGTGACATATAAAGGTGTATGGTATGTAGGAGGACTGCTGGGCCTTGATAGGCTCTGTAGCCTATGCCCAGAGTCGGACACATAAAAAAGAAAAAGAAAAAAGTAGCTTCTAGTTTACTCTAGCATCTACAGTTACCAAATCAGAGACAGCCAAAACATACCAGAGTTTTCTTACACTGCATAACTCTCTTAAGTATATAGCAACCAAAGAGCAATTAAAGTACATAATTTAACAATCACATAAATGACATATTATAGAGAAAAAGAGCACACATACTTTTATAACTCTGCTCACAATAACAGGCTTACTGGTAAATCTGACACATAACTGAAAAGTACAAGAAATATTGAGAACCTTCCCATACTTAATATTTAGCAAATCCTGCTTCTCAACACTACACCCATCCTAGTCCTTCCTCGTCCTGACAAAACTACATCATACATACAGACATGGCTCTTAATCCAATCTAAACAATTAGACACAATATAATCCTTCAACTTCTCAGGTCTTCTCCTATGTCGCTTCTGATGGTGTCCCTGCTCCTTCACTCAGTCCACTCCTCCAGGAATGACTTGGTCCTCTTCCTGATTTACTTCCTCCTTCAAGAAACTGTCAGCATCTTCTTGTACTTCAGCTCCTTGGTCCTCCTCAACATCCTCGGCTGCGGGAGAGCACGATTCATCGGAGACGATACAGATATACTGTCCTGGCCCATGATACTGCTAGAGACAATTCATGTGAACCACCTTTGAGCAAGTCTTCCTGCCTCCCGGAATCTGGTGCGTTACGTTTGATAGGCGGTCCAACACAGTGTAAGGCCCATTCCACGGGCACTGCAGCTTTGGTGACTGTCCCTTCATCCGCTGAGGATTGTATAACCAAACTTGGTTACAACCCTTGAAGCTCACATCATTTGCCTTGGCGTCATACTTGCACTTCATCACTTTGTCTGAAAACTTTAGAGCTTCTCACACTTGATGATGTACCTCAGCCAGCCTTTCCTGAAGATACTTCGCATAGCTGGAGGTGTCTGTTGGCAGCTCTTTACCAGGTGGTCTTCCCCAAAACAGGTCAATGGGTAAATGTAACCCGTGGCCCAGTATTAGTTTTGCAGGGGTGTAGCCAGCAGACTCATGGGATGCAGACCAATATGCCATCAGCAACGCAGATAATTTCTGGTTCCATTCCATTTGTTCCTCTATGCAATACTTGGCCAGTTCTTGTCCCAGGGTCCAGTAGAATTTCTCCATTATCCCATCTGACTGTGGCCTTGAGTCGTCCTGGTCCCCTTGATCCCCAGTAACTTGCAGAACTCACAGAACACAGAAGACTTGAAGCTTTTACCTTGGTCTGAATGTAGCTACTGTGGCATCCCAAAGCGACATAAAAACTGGTCAACCAACACCTGAGCAACAGTCGCAGCCTCTTGATCGAGGATGGCATGGGTTTCTGGCCATATTTTGATGAAGTCAGTGGCAGCACATACATATATACAATTTTCCTCTTTCAGTGAGTGGTAGTGGTCCAGCAATATCCACCCCAACTCTCTCCATCAGTGGACCCACCTGGTAAAGCTGAAGAGGGGTGCAACCACGTTTCTTGGGTCACTTTTTGGCACAGCATACATCACAGACCAAACATCACTCTTCAACATCCTGACACACGCCAGTCCAGTGGAACATCTGTTACAGCTGACTTAGAGTTTTCCTCACTCCCAAGTGCCCATTAAAGTTCTCGTTGAGATTCATCCAAGATCTCGGACCTCATTTTCATCGGAACCACCAGTTACCAATACCTGCTGAGGCCATCGGGTGTTTCGCATTGGCTCTCCAATAGTCCGTTGTTCAAACAAAGAAGGTTCCATTGACTCCAGTAGCTCTTAGTCACAAGGCTGAATCTAGAAACCTCTTTCCAAGATGATCATACTGTACTTTGCTGCAGCCACTCTAGCACTGGTTGTAAATCTGATCCTCCACCTGCACCCACTCCAGATCATCAACTAACACTGGTCCTGTCACTGCAGTACTGATGCATTTCTTGCTATGCTCTTCATTTTTACTACAATGCAGGCACTCTGTGTCACAAGGCAGATGACTCAGGCTGTCAGCATTGCCATGTTCCCACCCAGGACAATGGTGCACCTCATGGTTGTGTTGATGCAGCTACCCAAGCCAGCGTGCCAGTTGTCCTTCTGGATTCTTTAACGTCTTCAGCCACTTGAGTGCCATGTGGTCTGTCCTAATGATGAAGTAGGATCCATACGAGGATAGATGGAAGAAATCAAGGCTCTTCATCACTGTCCAGAGTTTCTTACAGGTCTTAAAGTAGTTGCACTCATAGCATCCAGGGTGTCATCAGTTCCTGGCAAGGGGTATGCATCCTTCACTGTCACTTCATTCAGGGTTCGATACTCTACACAGCACCTTACTGAGCCGTCCATTTTCTTTAGCAGAATCATTGCTGATGCCCAAGGACTGCTGTACTTTTCTGTCACTCCTTGGCTCGGGAGAGACTCCATCACCTCCTTTTCTTGCTGTTGGGCTGGTGCCATCCTCCGCGCTGACTGTTTAATCGGACAGTGATCCCCGGTGTCTGTACAATGCTTCACTGGATCAGTGCAACCTAGGTCTAAGTCTCCAGTGGAAAAGACATCAGCAAACTTCGTCAGCAGCTGCCTGAACTTCAGCACTTGCGAGTCATCTAGGCACTGGCAACTCCATGAAAATAGGTCTTGTAAGTGGTCTGGCAGATACCCATCTTCTTTGACTACACTCCTTTTACAAGCCTTCCTCTGATGCAATTCAGGGTCCTCCCCCTGGCACAGGCCCACAATTTCTCCCTCGATGATCTTCTGTGGCTCATGGGAGATTTTGGCTGCCACAACCAACACTTCACTTGCACCTGTTTCCATGAAAGGTCTCCCCACAATCACTCCAGCCTTCGTCTTGCACCATACATCAGGCTCCACTACTCCTAGACAGCACTCACCTTGCACTGGAGAAATAGTTCTGATTTTGGGGGTACCACTGTAGTATGGAGTGCCATCACCTCACCACCAGAACTGATATGTCTCACTGCCGTGAGGGCAAACTAACTTTCCTCGAATCTTCAGCTTCATGGAGCAGAAGTCAAGCTCACAACCCATGGATATCAGATAGTTCAAACCAAGAAGGCAAGGATCCTCCATCTCAACTACATAGATTGGAAGCTTGGCCTCTTGACATGCCACTTCAGTCTGGACATCCAAGGGTCCTTTCAGTTCTGTCCGGTGCCCAGTTACGCCACACAGTTGCTCGGATGGCTCAGGCAGATACCGATGATGTAACACATCAGGCCTCATTACAGTCTGCTCTGAGGCCGAATCAATCACGAGGGAACACTTCATGCTGTCTATTCTTCTGTCTACTTGTACACTGTCAATCGCATTTCTCTTGCATTTTCTCAGTGGTTAGGCTAATTGGGAAAAGCCGTATGGTGGTTGCTCATTACCACCAGCCTCCAATAGTTTTCTACTTCTTTCTGGTATTCTGCAACCTTTTTCTTATCTTCTTTTTTCTTCTTTCGACACCCAGAATTGAACTGGCCCACCTCACTACATGTCTAACACGTTTTTATTACAATTGTAGATTTCCTTTCACAGCTTTGTTCTTGCTCCTTCTTCCATTTGTAACAATCCCTCTTCTTGTGTCCCAGCTTCCTGCAGAACCAGCAACCTCCTCCGCTCTTGTTCTGTTCCCTCCTCCACTTGTAGCACTTCTCTTTCCTATGTCCTTGCCTTTCACGGTACCAGCAACTTCCTCCAACTTTTTTTTGCTTCATGTACCTGTCTATTTCCTGCTTTGAATCACACATTATGACCTGCCTAAAAAATGCATGTACTGGACCTAACGTAGTACTCAAATTCTAGAGCCCTTGCTAGTGCTTCTTGCATTCTTCTTGGCTGTGCCTGCTTCATTTACACTTTTAACTCTGCACTATCAAGAGCATCGATGAACATGTCCCTCAGAAGAATAGACAACAGGTTAGGTGATGCTCCAGGGTACAGCTTGTGTGCCATACTTTGCAGGTCATGAGCAAGCTGCTGTAGGGATTTGCCTCAAGCCAGTACACAGCTCTGGAATCTTTCTCTGTAAACCTCAGTTTGGTACACGTCTCATATGTGCGCTCAAGTACTTCTATTAAGGACTGATAATTGTCCTTTCCTCTATTGACATCTGACCCAAAATTTCCATTGCGGCACTCTTGTGGCTAGTAGCAAGCTGTACAGTCCTTTGCCTATCATCCTAATCATTCTGATCAGCAAGTAGCTCAAACTCCACACTGTAAGCTTCCCAGGCTGCCTTGCCATGAAATTCCTGAGGTTGCTTTTAAATTAGACCCCCTATTATAGCCATAGTCATTCACTTTGCTGATGTGGGGCCTAAGATCTAGGGCATCATAATTAAGACCAGGCCTTCAAACTCCTACGTTCTGATTATTCAACCCTCTATTGCTACATTTAGATACTCGGAATCCATCAAGAGTCGCCATACACTGCCCATTCTTTTCATATGCTCCCTGTACTCTAACCTGAGGCTCAGCAGTGCATTTTTTCTCTACAGCCTCAATTTTCTCACTAATTATCTTCACATGGTCAACTACATGCTTCAACTGGTTTTCTACATGCTGTCTACACTTCATCAATATTCCCTCACTAATTTTCAGCTGCTTGTCTACCTGCTGTCTGCACTCCGGCGCTATTCTCCCACTAATCTTCATGTGCTGTTTGCACTCCATCACATTGCTTACCTCATACTTCTGCTGCCATAGCTCAGCATATACTTCCTCCTTCAACTGTTGTTGTTCTTCCTTCATTTCCCCAATGAAGAAGACCCCCATCATAGCCATGCACTTCACTGATTTGGGACCTAGAATCTAGGGCATCATAATTAACCTTTTCGTGCGCAGTAAGTTTTAATAAGTTTTGTGTTCCATGACACACCACGATTCTCTCGCTGGCAGCCGTGGCGTTCAGACCTCTCCCCCACTGCTCCTACAACATGCCTTCTACTGTCTCGGCCTACGACCCGTCGAGGGGGGCCTCTACAGGCAGTGAGCAGGTGCCACGAGCGGAGACCATCACAGGGATTGTGAAGTGGTACAACGTGAAGGAGGGGTATGGATTTATTCGGCGCCAGGCCACCGGAGCCGATGTATTCGTACACCGCCTCGGGATCGTTTCCACCGCTTCACAACGCCTTGAGCGCTCGTTAGGCGAGGGCGAGACGGTAGTTTTCCGTCTCCACCATACACCGAAGGGTCCTGAGGCTAAAGACGTCACCGGACCGGGGGGTGCAGCTGTGCAGGGCTCTGCCCATGCACAGCGGCGCCCCACGACCCGACGGCATCGGCCCAGGGATCGTCGATGTACTGGGGAGATCGAGACTATCGTCGCCATGTGCATCGCGACGGCGAAAGCATTCTGTGGCGGTGACAAGGCTGCGCTGCTCACTCTCCCCCAGATTTTTTAGGAGAATGGGCTGCCACGCCTTGCCATCCCCCAGAGCTTTGCCCGTGGTGCACAGGCGTCGCGCCCTACACCGACAGCCTCCCAAACCCCGCTCCACACCGCGGCAAAGGCTGCAGCTAGACGCTCCCTTGAACGTGGCAACTGCTCTCTCCACCACAACCACGGCTCCACCCATGGACACTGCTACAGAGTCTGAGGATGTTCCAGCTCCACCCAGGGACATTCCATCAGAGTCTGAGGATGCTCCAGCTCCACCTATCAACACCGAGTGTGAGCAAGAGCTCCCTCTTCCATCTCCACCTTCTGTAGCAGTGCAGCCAGACCATCAAGCCACCGAAGGGCCATCTCCGTCGCCTCCTCCTGCACCCAGGAAGAAGAAGAGGAAGGGGAAGAAATCGAGGACACTTCCAGCTGAGGAGATGGAGACAGACCTTCCATGTCTCCCACCCTCTCCTCCTCCCCCTTCCACTTCCTCTGCCGACCTCCAGCCTTCTCATGACTCCAGCCTCGACCCTGCCACGCCCATTGACATCCCCTATGAAGCAATCCACCGGACCGTTATGGCTAATCTGGCGGCAGCCGGTGTCCTCAGACCTTATTCTTCCTATTTTCAAAATTCTTAAACATAGCTTTTTAGCTACCTTCGTTGTTTTTCTTTCGCCCATAACTCTTACGGGCTCTCCACCCTGAGCCCGTGTCACACTCGTGTGACAAATCTTTTCATCATCATCATCATCATCATCGACACATCACCTTTCTCCCTTCCCCCCTGCGCCTGCCACGCGCTCAAGAAAGGTGTATTCTCGACTTATTTTCACCACCCAAACATATTCATATTGCCACAAAACCTACATAATCCTATTCGTCAACGTTTGTTCTACATGGAAAGCAAAAAAAAAACACAAAACACACTATACATACATTAGAGTGGTGTGAATAAATATTCGGGAACATTCATCTCACTTCCCAACATCATAGCTCGAATGTTTAGTAACATATCTTTACATATTATACATCATTTGAAAGAGATTTTTATTTGCTTTCGAATGGGATAGTTGGCATTATGATACGAAACGTGGTTTTCGAGTAATAAGCGAAAAAGTAAAACCTTTTTCCAACAGAGAACAGAGTTTTTATTCGGGGAGCTCTAGTGAAAAACTTTTCTCGGCAGTGTTAAATTTATATTTTATGATCTTATGCAGAATTTTATGGGCTTTCATTTGAGCCCTGAACGGTTCTCCTATGCCTAATATATTTCGAGAAAAAGGCAAAAAACTACGGTGTACTCTCGCTGTTTTGTGACTATAGGGCTGTTTCCTGCCCTCTTCTAACCTACTGCACTGATTCACTATTTCCTTACACACTAGGTATTGCAAACTATATTGACATGTTTCACTGACACTCTTTTTATAGATAAATACTCACATTTGGTGAAGGGTAGAGGCAGTGTAATTCTGGGGCCAGGGTTAGAAACAACAGCAAAATCTTTGTTGGCTCAGCCACTGATACCTGCCACTACTGCTTCAACTAATGCTTCACAAGACACCTAAATTTCCTATTACAAACACCAAATCTAATCACAATAGTGCCCAAAAACTCTACATAAGCACTACTGGTATAGTGAAATATGTCATGCTGCCATGATGCAGGTAATAGAGTGGATTTAAAGGGACAAGGGATTGTGCACTCCTCCCCCCTCCCCCCCGACAGCTAGATTGATACTAAACAACCTGTATGCACTGACGCTGGTATCGGGACCCACTGTTGCCAACTCATGACTTTTAACGAGAGCCAGGCAAGCTATGACGCCTCAAAAAATGACACAAATTGACCAAAAACTTTTTTTGTGGTGATTTTTTTTTTTTTTTTAG